>CANYBF011058469.1:0-24024 GCA_948192965.1 Dalechampia spathulata | reverse complement strand
AATGTTCAGTACACTAATAAAATAAAAAATAACATAAAGATATAAAAAATAACTACATCTCCACAAAAAGTCTTAGAACTCATAAAATATCTCCCCCTTTGACAACATCAAAACTATCATTGTGGAACTTGAGCAAGAGGTGGACTCGATAGAGGAATGATAAAAGGATCCATCATAACATTGATGGAGTGAAGAGTCTCAGAGGTGGAGGTCTGGAACTCATGGAAGTCAGCAACATATTGATCAAGCTGCTGATCAAAAATGGCTGACTGCTGGGTAAGATGTCCAAGTTGCTGATCAAACTAATCAAAATAACGTTCAAAAAGATATAAGTAATCGAGTCGAGCCATAATAGCAGCAAGCTGTTGAGAAGTAGAATCTAAAGAGGAAGCAACTGCTGGAGCAGAAGTAGAAGTGGTAGCTGGAACGGTAAGATCAGGGACAGCAGCAGATGAAGAGGATCCACCCATGAAGTGTCGCTGGCGTTTATAGTTCAGAGCCACCTAGCATGTAGTATCAGTGGATGGATCAGAAGGGTCGAGCCACTCTGCAGGTATGTCATCTAGAAGTAGAACCTGCAGGTCCTGATAGACAGCTACAGCATGCCGACCATATAGAGAAATAATGCCATTGGTAAGGTCTAATGACTGGAGGTGATCGAGTCATCGGGAGATGTACTCAAGATGAATAACAAACTCATCATCAGAAGTTTACTCAAAGAGCATAGAGTGCTCAATGAACGACAGGTCAAGGTTAGGACCTCTCAATCCTAGAGAAGGATGAATAGCTAGAAAAGCATGCAGCTCCTGGAAGATGTTATGAATGATAGGTCCAAATAAGATAGCCCTGTTAGGCTGCTTCTGAACATCGACCTCATGGAAAGAGGTCTGAAACTAGCACCTAGACTATATAAGGGTACCTGTGACCATACGGTAAAAGAAGATAAGGTCTGGGGCCTGTGATGGTGTCATTAGACTCGGATCTTCCAAAAATAAGGTAGGAGATCAGTCTATGATAGTAGAAAAGGGTAGGAGACTTGAGGTATGAGGCCTTTTGCCTGGAAGGGTGAAAAGTAATGTCATGGGATATATCCCTCTAGAAAGCATTGCAATCAAAAACCACGGATTTGGCATTCAAAATTTTGTCTATATGGAATCCAAAGAGAGCATCAAACTCAGAAGTAGAAAGAGAGTGATGCCTTCAGAAGAGTCAGAAGGTACAAGAAAAAGAAGTAGATAGAGAGAAAGTTTATAGAAACTCGAGAGTTACAGACTGTATGAAGTGGTTAGGGATAAATGTAAAGTTTGACCAACATACATTGGCTAAGTATCCCAGAACGTCATCCTCCAATCCGATCTAACGGAGAGTAGGATGATACATGAATTGAGAGTGAGAGAAAACTTTCTCACTTAAAATGTATGTCCTAATTGCCGAAGTAGCAGTGGCACTATAAAGGCCAGAACCAGGACGTACTGTGCGTTTGACTCTCCGTGAGGAAGAGTCACCACGATCACCGGGAGTGGACATATCAAAAATTAGTAAATAATAAATAAAAAGTAGACACTGAAGTTAAAAATAGAATTTTAAAAAATATATACAGAGTAACGACAAGTTTTGAAAAAATTCAAAAACTGGTACCTGCATGAAAATCAATAAAATTTAGCACACAAGTCCTAAACACAATCTTAAGCGATAAACTCTAAAGATCCTAGAGCTAAAACAACCTAGAATGATTAGAAAATCAAAAAGTTTAAAAAAGCCAGTAAAAAGCAATGAAACAGTAAAAACAAAATGTAAAAATAGAATGAAATGAATGAAAATAAACCTGAATAACGAGTAAGAGTGCGAGCAATGGAGTTTAGAAGGGTTAGAAATTGATTTCAGAGGATTTGGCTAAGGAATTTGAGAGAAAATTGAGCGAAAAGTGAGTGAAAAACTGAAAAATATTGTTTAAAAATTGATTTTCACGTCGTGTACGGGCATACGGTCGTATGGGCCAAAAATACCTTGAAAATTCATATCATGTACGGGCGTATGGGTGATACGTACGCCCGTACCAACTGGAGACGTTTGGAATTCATGATCACGTACGAGCGTACCAAATTTGATACGACCATACCATATAGCGTACGGGTGTGCTAAATTGAGTAACAACCGTACCAAACATTGCCAAAATTTTTAAAATTGGTCATTGAGGATTCGTACAGGCATACCAAAGGTTGTATAACCGTACGGGGACTAAACAGAAAATTTTTGAGGAGTTTTCTACTTTTTCTTGAAGTTTTTAAAGTCCACCAATCACTCTTATTTCAAAAATGACCCATCTATCATTCCTAATTCATGTTTGATGAAATTTAAACGTTCTTCATTGAGGGGTTTTGTAAAAATATCTGCTAATTGGTGAGTTGTATCAACAAATTCTAATACAATCTTCCCTTTTTGTACATTATCATGCAGAAAATGATGCCTAATATCAATGTGTTTAGTTCTAAAATATTGAATTGGATTTTTAGACAAATTAATAGCACTAGTGTTATCATATTTAATAAAGGTGCAAGAAACACAAACATTGTAATCCCTTAATTATTGTTGAATCCAAAGTACTTGAGCACAACAACAACCTGCAAATATATATTTAGATTCAATAGTAGACAATGACACATAATTTTGCTTCTTGCTAAACCAAGAAACCAAACAATTGCCTAAGAAATGACAAGTACCTGAGGTACTTTTCCTATCTAACAAATTTCCAGTAAAATCAATATCAGAATAAGCAATCAAATCAAAAGAATCATTCCTAGCATACCACAAGCCATAATGCATTATACCAATCAAATATTTGATAATACATTTTACAGCACTCAAATGTGATTCCTTAGGAGATGACTGAAATCTAGCACACATACATACAGTAAACATAATATCAGGTCTAGAAGTAGTTAGGTAAAGCAAGCTACCTATCATACCTCTATACTTCTTTTGATATACTTGCTTATCACTTTCATCTAATGAAAGTTTTGTAGTCGTGCTCATTGGTGTTTTATTAGCCTTTGCATCTTCTAGTCCAAATTTCTTTAGCATTTCTTATGTGTATTTGATTTGATTGATGAAGATCCCATCTTTACATTGCTTGACTTGAAGTCCTAGGAAATACTTTAATTCTCCCATCATGCTCATTTCGAATTCTCCCTGCATACACTCAGAGAACTCCTTGCACAATTTTTCATTAGTAGCACCAAATATGATATCATCCACAAAATACTTAATGAAAAGTGTAGTGCCTGCTTTGCCTTTGTCAAAACCATGATCAATGAGAAATGAACTTAACCTATCATACCAAGCTCTAAGGGCTTGTTTAAGGCCATATAAAGCTTTGGTAAGTTTAAAAACATGGTTTGGAAATTCAAAATCTTCAAAACCAAGGGGTTGAGTAACATAAACTTCTTCATTTATAAAACCATTTAGAAAAGCACTTTTTACATCCATTTGAAAAGTTTAAAGTTTATATGAGATGCATATGCTAACAACATTCTAATAGCTTCTAATCTAGCTACAGGTGTGAATGTTTCATCAAAATTTATTTCTTCCTCTTAACAATACCCTTGTGCTACTAGTCTTGCCTTATTCCTAGTTATAACAACATCTTCATCAAGCTTATTCCTAAACACCCATCGAGTTCCTATAATAGACACGTTTTTAGGCTTAAGCACTAAGGTCCACACCTTATTCCTATCAAATTGATTCAATTCATCTTGCATAGCTAACACTCAACTATTATCATTTAAGGCATCCTTAACATTCTTAGGCTCTATTTGAGAAATAAATGCAAGATTATTGTGAATATCCTTAAATTTAGATCATGTAGTTACTCCTTTTGATGTATCACCTATCACTTGTTCCTTGGAGTGCCCTTTTGGAAATTGCCACTCCTTTGGAATATCATACTCAATATGAGGTGCAGCTAGGTGAGGAGGAAGATCATTCAATTCTTCCTTGTCAACATTTTTTGGTGTAATTTCTTGTTAATGCTCTTGTTCTTCATTTTGCTTCAATAAGATTCCTCAACATTGTCCTTTCTTGGACCAAGGGGGTTAGTTTCATCAAAAACAACATGCATAGATTCTTCTACAACCAAAGATCATTTGTTGAACACCCTATATGTTTTGCTAGATGTGGCATATTCTAAAAACAAACCCTCATCAGTTTTTGAATCAAATTTTCCAAGGTTATCCTTGATGTTTAAGATGTAGCATTTGCATCCAAATACTTTAAGGTACAAAATTCTTGGTTTTCTACCATTCCATAGCTCATAAGGAGTTTTGTATAAAATTGGTCTTAAATGAACTCAATTTGTGATATAACAAGCGGTATTGACCGCTTCAGCCCAAAAGTATGATGGTAATTAATACTCGTTAAGCATTGTACATGCCATATCACAAAGAGTTCGATTTTTCCTTTCAACTACCCCATTTTGTTGAGGAGTTCTAAGAGATGAAAAATTATGATGAATGTCATGCAATTCATAAAATGATTTGAAATTTTCATTTTGAAATTCTTTTCCATGATCACTTCTTATTGAGGAAATGTAATAGCCTTTTTCATTTTGCATTATTTTTATTACATTTTGAAATGCATTAAATGCATCATCTTTATGAGCTAAGAAAGAAGTCCAAGTAAACCTTGAGTAATCATCCACAATCACAAGTGCATAATGCATACCGCCTAAACTAGCTATTCTAGTTGGTCCAAACAAATCCATATGCAACAATTGAAGGGGTTTAGAGGAAGTTACCTTATTTTTCACCTTAAATGAGGATTTTACCTATTTTCCCATTTGACAAGCTTCACATACCTTGTCCTTTGTAAATTTGATCTTTGGAAGTCCCACAACATGTTTGTTCTTCCCGAGATCCCCAATGTTTTTGAAACTAACATGTCCAAGTCTTCTATGCCAAAGTCATGAGTCCTCACTTATAGAAACAAGACACTTCACATTTTTGTTAGAAATAGAATCTAAATCAATCATATAAATATTTTCTATCCTATTTCCTTGAAAAACTAGTTTATGAGCACTAATTCTATAAACAACATAACCTTTTAGATCAAAGACAACCTTCAAACCATTATCGCCCAATTGACTAATGCTAAGTAAGTTATATTTTAATCCTTCTACTAATAAAACTTTGCTAATAGAAAAGTTGAATCCTTACCAACCTTACCAATTCCAACAACTTTACCTTTGGTATTGTCTCCAAATGTGACATTACCTCCCTCATATTCTTCAAGATTAGAAAAGAGGCTTGCATTACCAATCATATGCCTTGAACATCCACTATCGAGATACCATTTATTTTCACTAATCTTGGATCTCAAGCATACTTGTTAAACATAAATGCATTTACTTCTTCTTAGGTATCCAAATGTATTTAGGTCCTTGGGGGTTAGAAGCATTTATATCATCACTCCAATGCATTTTCCTAATAAAATATCTATTGGTTGTATACCCCTTTTTATTGTAATAATGACATATAACATTTTTGAATTTAGAATGGTTATGCACATATTTCCTTTTAGATGCATGAGTATGATTATAGTTACATCAACATGAACAATGATGTACCTTATGCATATCCGTTCTATGAGTCTTAGGATGAATATATTTCTTTTTGAAATCATTAGGTTTTTGTTATGATGTAGATGCTTTGACAAAAATAGTACCCTTAAAGGTGTAAAAGGAGTTTTGATTAAATCCAATACCCTCTTTATTACCATTAAATTTTTGGTGTTTTAAAATAGTATCTATCTTAACCTCACTTTGTTCAAACCTAGACAAGTTATCTTATAGCAAATCCTTTTATTTCAAAAGCTTTGCATTCTCATCCTTTAAAAATTTGTTTTCCTTTTCGAGACTTTCAAGTTTTGTTTTACAAGAGTTAAATTCCTTTTGTAAAATAATTTTATCTTTTGAAATGGATGCATGTTTATTTTTAAGCAATTAATGCTTCTTAGCTAAGTCTTCATATTTTTCTAACAATGCCTCTAATGCACCATAATCATCATCATCATCAAGCTCATCATTACTATAATAAGATTAAGATGATGTAGTTACCTCATCATTTTCTTCATCATCTAAGAATGCCATGAAGCAAAGGTTGGTTGCTCCTTCATCACCGAACACCTCCTCATTTGATTCATTATCATCATCCCATGTAGCCTTCAATGCCTTCTTTTTGAAAGGCTTGGTTGGTTTGTTAAGGCAAGGACATTCATTCCTCATGTGTCCTGGCTTGTTGCATTCATAGCAAATGGCTTGATTCCTTCACGGATTGTCCCTTCAGTTGAAGTCCCTTCTTCACTCGAATGGCTTCTTACCATCCTTTTCAAGCTTCTTCTTCTTCATGAGAAAGTGTTTGACACGTTTGGAGAGAAGGGCCACCTCATCATCAATGTCCCTTTCACTTATGGAAGAGGTATATTCTTCTTTTGACGCCTTGAGTGCAATCCCTCTCCGCTTGTCTTCCTTTACCCCTTGCTTAAGGGTAATCTCATGTGTAAGAAGCTTCCCGAGAAGCATATCGGTTGATAGTATGGCCAAGTCATTTGCTTCTTCAATGGCTGTCACTCTAGCCTCCTTCTTAGGTAGCACCTGCAATATTTTGTTGTTGATGTCTTCTTTTTGATACATCTTGCCAAGCTTCATTACACCATTTGTGATCACTATGAGTCAATGGTACATTTCAAAAATTGACTCATTTGCCTTCATTGTGAACAGTTCATATTGATATGTCAGCAATTGAATCTTCTTATTCTGAAATTGATTGGTTCCTTCCTGATGAGTCTCCAAAGCAGTCCATACTTGCTTTGTCATGACACAATGTGATACTCGACCATATTCCTCATGACTTATAGCATAATAGTACATTCATTGCCTTTTTTTTTTTGAAACTTTACCCTTAATTCTTCCCTAGTCCACTCTTCTCTGTCTTTGA
This sequence comes from Dalechampia spathulata, assembly GCA_948192965.1. Classification (NCBI taxonomy): domain Eukaryota; kingdom Viridiplantae; phylum Streptophyta; class Magnoliopsida; order Malpighiales; family Euphorbiaceae; genus Dalechampia; species Dalechampia spathulata. The sequence continues at coordinate 17,035 of CANYBF011058469.1, read as the reverse complement.
GAGAAACAATACCATCAATTATAATTGTTGGAGGAGCATACTCATTTACCATCAAGTCGAATAATTCAATTATGTCGCTGTCCAAGAAGACTTCCATCTGGTGCTTCCAATAAGGATAATTCGTTCCATCGAAGAATGGGGGTCTTGTAAATGATTAACTTTCACTTGTTACCACAGGATCTTTGACTCAAGAATTTTACTTCTTCTAAACAATGATCACCAATGCTTTGATACCAAATGAAAATCCGTACAGAATAGGCAACATGTGTTGATTTTATAGTGGCTTGACACTAACTCTTGTCTACGTCCACTTCTCCTAAGTCTCGACTTAGGGTTCTACTAAATCATAATCAATTACAATAAGGATTCCACAAATGAATCCTAAACCCCTAGTGTTTTCCAGGCTCACACTTAAACCTTTACAATAATCAACCTCACAAACTCTCAAATACAAATTAATGCCCAAGCATTAATCACACACCAACCCACAAAAGTAAACCCTAGTTTTTCACAAGTGGGAATACAATAGAATGAGAGTTTACAATAATCAAATACATAAAATACAAGTAAACTTACTTGTTCTTGATAACAGAAGCTCAATGGAACAATTGCTCTGCAAAACTAGCCATTAGGAAGAAAGATATGAAAGTTCTATATAGAAAATAACTGTTAGTAAGGGTTTAAAACCTTTCTTAAAAGTCACGTACAGTCGTACCTATTTTTATACACCCGTATGGATTTACAAATCTCTTTGGAAAAATGGGAAGGAAATGTGGTACGGCCGTACCAACATTGGTATGCCCGTACCAAAATAATTTTCCTGACAAGCAATTTTCTTGCGAGCTCACGTACGGCCGTACCACCCAATGGTACGCCCATACCAGAACAAGTTTACTGACAAACTAAATTCCAGCGAGCAACGATACGCCCGTACCAATCAATGGTACGTCCATACCATGCTCTATCAAACAGTACTAACTTGGTACAGTCAGTCGTATGGTCGTACCACTCAACTAAGCAATTTGGTACTCCCGTACCAAAATCGATACGCCCGTACTAAGCATAGAAAAATATATAAAAATGACAAATAACTTAAATTGACTCACACGTGACACATACATCAAAACCTTGGGTCTAACAATTACTTAAAATATGATATTTCAAATCTCACAAAAGGAAAACATTTGTGTCATATAATATTTCATGAAATACTACATTATATTTTAAATTTTACAAATCAAATAAAATATTTTGATCTCGTTTAGCTTGAACAACTTGAGATGACATATTTTATGAAATATTTACATTTCATTAAATATCACATAATCTAAATATTTTATTTTTAGAAATGTTTCATATTTAATATTTATTAGATTTGATATGTATATATTATATTTTATATTTATTCTTTCTAATACTTGAAACCAAATGATATATTTTTAAATACTTATATTTATCAAATATATTTATATCATAAAATATGTATATTTCAAAATATTATAAATTAAAGAAGCTCTTTATTGGATGTATATATTTTATAATATATCTTATTTTAAATAATTTAAATTAAAGATTGTCTATATTTATATAAAATTTTTGGATAACTATATTATATGAATCAATATTGATTGTAAAGTTAAAATTAAATTTTATTTAAAGATGAATCTTTGGAACATTATAATATTATTAAATTATTTGATGGATTTTATTACTAATGAATATGTTATGAATATTATGTTTATAGATTTAACTAGAAATGAACAACATCAAATTTCATATTGGTTTATAGCAATTAGAGTTATAGTTGTACTTTGAGTAATATTATTTTAGTATATAATTTTATCAAAGTAATATAAAAGTAGTATTGGATAAAGATAAGCATTTTGTAGACCACATGACAATTAAATGATTTATTAATGATATCAGTCTATTTTTTTGATATTTAGGCTTAATTATTTTAGTTTTCCTTGACCAATTTATGTTAATTAGGTAATTTACGGGAGTTAATTTACTTTAACTTTTGTAATTTTATTTTACTCTATAAATAGACTACTTATTTTATGTTTTAATGTAGGGATAATTTAGTAAATATATAAGGGGGAAAGTAGTCCAAAAGGAGAAGAAGAGAGTGGCAGCTAGGTGGAAAAGAAGCAACTGGTGGAAAAGAGAAAAGGAGAAAAAATGATTTCTGCAAAGAGACGTATGGCAGACAGCACACAAGATTGGGAGGAACAAAAACCTATATGAAGGAGGATTTTTCAAGAAAAAAGCGGGATTCAAGAGAAAAAGGGAAAAGCTAAAGAAGGAGTAAGAGCTGAAGAAGGAAGCTGCAAAATCGGGAGATTACAAGCTCTAACTTCCTTTATTTTTATCCTTCTTTTTCTGATTTTTAGAGATTGAAAAACATGTTGTATTCTAACTTAAAGATGGAAGGCTGAATAGCTGCTTTGGATCTTAGGGAAGTGTTTGAATTATATTTCTTTGATAGTTTCTTTTCTGCAGTTGTATTAACTTGAATCTATTATTATTTTACAATTCTCTTTATGAATATTGACCTTATTCATAGATTATTATCTGCAGATTCACTATTTTATCACTTATTAGATGAATGCTAGGGATAGATTTATCTATTAAGTAGTTGAATGGTATTGGATGACAAATTACTAAGGATAGAATCTATTTTCTCATGCTATTCCTGAACTTGCTATTGATGATTTATAGCTTCAACATGAACCCATTACCCTAAGCCCCTCTTTTGATTGATATTCTCATTATTCTGCTGTTATTTCTACTGCCTTTTATTATGTGTTCTGCTATTGCTATTACCCTGTTTCTATTAGTTAGAATACTGTTTGCTTATTTTTCTTACTCTATCAATACTTTCTAGTTGTGCCTGTTTCCATATTAGAGTTTTATTTTGCTACTGTTATTTTACTCTCATTTAAATTCTGCTAATGTTATTTAACTTACTGTTGCAATTTCCATTTATAGTTATTATTGTTTAGATGATTTAAGCTTTCAATTACTTTACTTATTGCTCGCACTATTAATCCCGATTCAATTTAACTTCAATTTAATTGTCTTAGACTGTTTAGTAATCATTAATTAGTGTTTGACTCCCCCGATCCTTGTGGATGATACCCGTTGCTACATTTCTCGGAATTATTTTATATTTGCATTTCCGTGTGAACATAATTTTAACACCGTTGCAAAGGATTGATGGTTCCTAGTCAACATTAGTTTTAAATTGTGAAAAACTGGATTAAGACAACCTTTTTGTTAATATACCTTGTTTTGCTCATTTAGTTTGATAATATTCTACTATTTTGCTTAGTTTTTAATTAGTTAGTGTAGAAGTTAACTTATATTACTTATTTCTAATTATGTTTTCATGAATTTGGTTCTGAATTTTCTTTTCTTAGTAGTTGTGAATTTTTAAATTTTGCTCTGATTAGTTTTACTTTGAACAGGACCAATTTTAGAATTTTTATGTTTTTCTCAAGCACAACTGTGCTCATTGCTTTGCCTAATAAAATTTTAATTTTCCTGTATCTTTGTTACTTGAAATTTTTATTGTCATCAGTGTTCTAACTTGGTTTTCCTCAATCACTGGCACTGTCTTAAATGCATAGAACCCAAAGCTTGGAATTAAATGAAGCACTTGAGTTTGATCTTGAGATTGATCGCACTTTTCATCAACTTTTTAGGCAAAGAGCTCATCAACAACTAGCAAATATGGATGTAAATCCTATTGACCAAAGGAAAAGCACGAGGCATTTTACTATGCCTAATTCTACTACTATTCAAGGGAGCATAGCATGACCAACCATTGAAGCCACAACTTTAGAATTAAGTCGGCTATTATCAACATGGTGTTTAACAATCAATTTTCTAGTTTATCGGGAGAAGATCTGTATGCTCATTTACTTGCATTCCAAGATATTTATGAGACTTTCAAGATCAATGGAGCCACTATTGATGCCATTCGCCTAAGGCTTTTCCCATTCTCTCTTTGGGATAAAGCTAAAGTGTGGTTAAGTAGTTTGCTTCCAAAATCTATAACCACATGGGATCAAATGCACCAAGCTTTCCTCAACAAGTACTTCTCTACTCAAAGGACCTACAAGCTTTGAAGTGCTATCAACAATTTCTCTCAAGCAATGGATGTGTGAGCGCTCGGTTTCTGCTGGAGCCCAGAGCGAGGCTTGCGATGCTCACGGACCAAGGACCGCACTTGGAGTGAAAGCGCAATCTTCCTAAGGGTTTCCCTCAGGGAATGATATGGACTCAAAAGAGTCGCAAGGGAGTCACCACTAGATGGTTTCGGATTGGTCCAACCAACCCATAGCATGAGTACTAGTTAAACCCTTCAGAGATTGGGTTCGGGTGGTGGAGATCTATTTCTATGAGTTTCCAAAATTGATTTTACCATTGTAGTTGGGATTAATTATCCTAGGCAGGCAAGCATACGAGCGTATATGTAAACACACAGTGCGGCATGTGATTTGGCATTGCAAGGTTGCACGTAGAATGGCATATAATGCTATATGGCATTTAGATGGCATGGCATATGCATGGCATGCGAAATTGCGATAAAGTAACATGGCATATGCATGATATGTGAACATGAATGACATATCATATGAATGATATGGCAACCTAGCATGACATATAGGCATATAATCATGGCAAATAGCGTATTGCGTTATGCGTTAACGTTTTGGATCGTATTAGCGTTGGGCGTATGCATGGTGTATGAAATGAGTGGCATGGCTTATGCATGACATGTGATATGATGTATGGTATGGTATATGCATGTCATGTGAGGGTGTATGACATATCATATGCATGATATGTGAATATGATGTATGATATGGCAGATGCATGACATAGTATAATGGATGACATACCATATACATGGCATGTGAAATGATGTATGGCATATCATGTGCATGATATGTAAGGTGATATATGGCATGACATATGCATGACATGGCATAGTGAATGACATACAGTATGCATGGAATGAGAAGTGATGTATGACATGACATATGCATGACATGGCATGGTAAATGACATGGCATATGCATGACATGACATAGTGGATGACATATCATATGCATGGCACTTGAAATGATATATGGCATGGCATATGCATGACATGGCATAGTGAATGACATACCATATGCATGGCATGTAAAGTGATGTATGGCATGGCATATGCATGACATGGCATAGTGGATGCGTATATGAATGTGTATTCAACATAGTATATGTGTATATAACATGTCACATGGCATGGCATCATGGCACAATGACATGTGAGATGGCATGGCATATGCATGGCAAGTTGCGCATATTTTTGTATTGTGTACTGGCGTATTTATACGTATATGCATACGAAATACAGTATATTATGGCATGATATATGCATGGCATGGCATAATAGTGTGTGATGTGACATGTTACATGGCATGTGACATGATGACATATATTTAGGCAAATATAAATCATCCACTAATAAAAATATTAATGGCCGGTGAAAAGGGATCGAGGAATTAGGGGATTTTAGGGGGGATTAATTATTACAAGCCAATAATAAATCCTATCCTATTACATAAATGTCCTCGCATACAAAATTTTGGGACGTTAAGTAACGTTCCCTCCTCCTCGGGTACTATTCCTACTCGAGTTGCACGATCCAAAAATGCACGATAGATAATATGCAAAAATAAATAAATAAATTTATTAGTAGCAAATGAATTTAGGATTTATTTAACTAGTCCAATGTTATTTAAAATCATGAACCAAGAGTCAAAATCCAGCAATTATTTAGCAATAATTGTGTGAATTAACATTAGTCGGATCGTGAAAATTAATTTTTATAAAAATTATTTTAGGTAAAATTATTTTTATTTGATCATGAAAAATTAAATGGGAGGGCTAACATCACATAAAAATTATTGGAGATAGCCACTCGATCAATTTAATTCCAATCCTTTCAAAAACCGTATTTATACGAGTAAAAATGGCTTTTTATCGTAAAAATTAATTTTGAGACCAAAATTAATTAAATGTAATTATTTTATGATAGATCCAGAATACTTGAGCCACTTTAAAGCATCAAATACCACTGGAAAAATCAAAATACATCAAAAATATGGTTTGAAATATGATTTTTTCTGGAAAAACGTGAAGTATATGCGCCGCGTATAGACCTATGTGCGCCACACATAGGCTGTGTGTGGCATACATAAATCAACATGTGGCGCACATAGTTGGTTGATCTACAAGAAAATTAAATCTATTAGTACAGAAATAATCTACAGACAAAAACACGTAACTTTAATGAAGATAGTACCTTATTTTGAGCTCGGATCGGCCTCCGATTTGCATATCAAACATTTAATTAGGTAATTAAATGAAATAATTAATTTTGAGGCTAAAATCAATTAGATCTGAGTAATATTTGATAGATCCAGAACCCCAAGTGCATGGAGAAGCTACTGGAGTTACTGGAAAAATCAGATCCGAAGCGGATCGGGCGAAAAACGGGATTTTCTGTGAAAACCGGGATCTATGTACGCAACACATAGATCTATGTGCGTCATACATAGCCTATGTGTGGCGCACATAGATGGATATGTGGTGCACATAGGTTGAAAAACAGAAGAAAAATCAAGGATTTTTAAGCAAAAGCTCTAGATCCGACCCTGATCTAGGCAGATCGGACCCCAAAATGCATTTTTGCTTCGTGGATTTGCATCCAACTCAAGAAAATTAATTTTAAAGTTAAAATTATTTTAGATCCGGTATGTTTATGGCAGATCCAAGACACCCAAGACATGGGGAGGCCTTGAATGCCACTGGAGTAGCCAGATCGGGGGAAAAACCGATGAAAAATAGGAGAAAAACGTTTTCTTTAAAATCTAGGGCCTATATGCCCAGCATATAGGCCTATGTGCGCCACACATGAGCTACATGTGGTGCACATAGGTGTATATGTGCAGCATATACCCCAAAAACAATAGCAGAATGGAAGAAAAATGAAGAAAAATGGAAGAAATTACCTTGTAGCAGAGGCTTTCCTTCTTGATCTTCACTCCAAACATGCTTAGGGAGCCTAACTAGAGCCAATTTTTCTCTAAATCCCTAGGATTTAATTAATTAACTATTTAATTAATTTTGAGAGAATTTTGGCTTGCCTTAAGGCAATTTTTGGACCCCTGAAACTGAACCCCAAGCTCTATATTTATAGAGCCGGATTGGGTTGTAGCAAAATTGTAATTTTTGGCCCGGATTTGAAAAATTCAAAGGCTATGTGCACCACACATAAGGCTATGTGCGCAACACATAGCCTATATGCTGCGCATATAGCCTTTTGACCCGTCGCGTGGCACACATCCAATTTGACCCATGCCCTATAAGCGTCATTTTGTGTACCAAGGCATTGTGTAATGTGGCACACATCCGATTTGGTCCCGAGAATGCTCCCGGCTAAACGTCTTCACTATGCTACATGCGTAGCATATAGTACTATATGATGCACATATAGCATTTTTGACCTATGCGCTCTGCCCCATATGAGCAAAACGGGATGCGTGCCATATGTCAACAAAGATGCAAACGACATTCTGAGTCACTTTGCAATTTTAAGTTTTGCCAAATTCAGCCCCGAACGATGAGTTCCACTAATGGGCCTATTTTGGGCCCACAATGCTATTATGGCAAAAATGTGGCGTTTAGCGTGCCAAGAGTTGTGCCTCATGCAGGCATCAGTGAAACTGTGTTCTGTGTGCACAGAACACTCGAAATGAGCTAAGATGGGTAGTGGGTCCCACAAGCGCTGTGCCTCGTGTAGGCACGTGTGAAATACGTTCTGTGTGCACAGAACACGCAGAATGGGCTGATAGAGGTGGTAGGCCTCACCAGTGCCTTCGATGGGCCCTACAGCGTAGCAGGCCCTAGATGTGGCATTTGGTATGCCAAGGTCTATGCCTTACTTAGACAACATGTTATGTACTCTATATGCACAGAATATTCTGAAAAACAGATAAAGGTGGCGGGCCCCACCTGTGTACTATTTTAGGTGAATAGTGTCAAGTGCCCAAAATGCAACATTTTGCATTCTGTGTGCTCTGCCTCACGTAGGCAGGAATAAAGTGTGTTCTGTATAGACAGAACACTCAGAATAGCTAATGAGGGTGGTGGGCCCCGCTAGACGTCGTGATGGGCCCCACCAATTACGATGTACTCTGTGCACCAGAATACTCAAGGGAAGCCACAGAGGCATATGTGCATAATCGGGGTCAATATCGGGGACTAATACCGAGCCGAATCAATAGAAACCCGAAATTGCACAAGGATGAAAAGTCAGGGTCAGTAGGATGAAAGTCTTTATGAAGCATGGGAGAGATTCAAGGAATCATTGAGACAATGTTTGCATCATAGGATTCCGGATTGACAATTACCTCATATATTTTATTCTGGTTTGAAGGGAACCTATGGAGGTTATATAGATGCTATAGCTAGTGGAGAGTTTCTTGATATGACATCAGAAAAAGGATTTGAATTGTTAGAAAAGATAGCCTCTCAAAACTCTCAATGGCAAGATGAAAGGGAAGGTTCCAAAAAAAGGAGGCTTATTTAAGTTAGATAGATTGAATATGTTGAATGCTAAGGTGGATGCTCTCTCTAAGATGGTTAGAAAGTATGCAATTAACTCAGTTCAGTCGATGGTTTATGATTTTTATGGAGCGGGACATACAACCCATGATTGTTCACTAAGTGTATGGAATTTGTCTAGTGAGCAAGCTAATTACCTTAAGGTAATTCTCAATAAAGGCAACCTTACAACCCCAATTCAAATTCCTATAATCCGGGTTGGAGGAATCACCCAAAGTTTAGTTGGACTAATCAAGCAACCCAATCCACCCAATAACAACTTTACAATAAGCCATAAAACCCACCCGGTTTCCAACCTAAACAACCTTACCAACCACCACCACCTCAACTAGCCCCTATACCTCCTAAAAGCAACCTTGAAACATTTCCCCAAAACCCAAAGCAGCTATTCAGCCTTCCATCTTCAAGTTAGAATACAACATGTTTTTCAATCTCTAGAAATCAGAAAAAGAAGGATAAAAATAAAGCAAGTTAAAGCTTGTAATCTCTCGATTTTACAGCTTCCTTCTTCAACTCTCACTCCTTCTTCAGCTCTTACTCCTTCAGCTCTTCCCTTTTTCTCCTGAATCCCCCTTTTTTCTTTTAATAATCCTCCTTCATATAGGTTTGTGTTCCTCCCAATCTTGCTTGCCCCTCCCTCTCTGTTGTCTGCCATGCATCTCTCTGCATAAATGTTTTTTTTTCTCCTTTTCTCTTTTCTACCAGCTACCTCTTTTCCACCTGGCTGCCACTCACTTCTTCTCTTTTTGGACCACTTTCCCCCTTCTATATTTACTAAATTATCCCTAGATTAAAACATAAAATAAGTAGTCTATTTATAAAGTAAAATAAAATTACAAAAGTTAAGTAAATTAACTCCTAAATTACCTAACTAACAAAAATTAGCCAAGAAAAACTAAAATAATTAAGTCTAAATATCAGCAAAAGAGGCTAATATCAATTAATATGATTATTGTGATAATATAATGAGGCAAATAGCTTCTAATGATGATTGTGGAGGAGCATAATATAAATAACTCTTGAAGAATGAATAATGATATTACAATATGGACTATTACAACTTGTTTCAACCTTCTTTAATATATACAAACTTGTTATCTTATAAAGTTGGTGGATATATAAAGGAAAATATTATTATTGTCAAATATTATTCTTTAAAAATTTTAAAAAATATTAAACATCAAAAATCTAATTTCATAATCTTCAAATCATCATTTTTCTTCGAATCTTTCTTTCTTTCCTATTTTTTCAATTGTTTGACATGTGATTTGATTATGTTTTTTTTTTTCATTTTTTGTATTTTTTTATTGTATCTATTATTGTTTATTTAAGTAAATATATGTAAATTTATTTATTATCTCTATTATCATATATATTTATTTACTAGTATATCATAATTAAGATATATTTATTATTTTAAAATATTAAAATATATTAATTTTAAAAAATTATATATGATTTTAAAATAAATAAATTATATATAAAAAATATCATAATTAAGATATATTTTATCAATTTAAAATATCATTGTTAATTTTAACCTCAATTTCTTTAAATTGGTAGCTCCGTGGAAACCATTCTAAATAATAGTAATCTATCGATACTGTAAAAAAAATCAATGTTTATATTACTATTTTTTAAAATATAATTAGAAGTATTTAACGAGATGCATAATATTTTAAATGATCTATTCAGAATCAATTTTTCAATATAATTTATAATTAAATTAAAGTAGTGATAAAAAAGATTAAAATTTAAAAGCAATATTAGAAAACTATTGAGTCCTGAATTACAACTTATTATATGTCATTTAACAAAAAATACATACAAGTTCAAGTAAAAATGATATTATTTTAATGCATGTTAAGCAACCTCAAAAAATTAGTTGATCTAACGAATATCTCTCAAATTACATTAAAAAATATATAATCAAATAATAACTTTGCGTAAAGTTGTCCTCTTTTCGAAGAAACCATCCAGCAGACTTCTCAGCATCCATTATATCGTTTCCTCGTTTCAGTAATTTATTAAAAATAGAACTCGTGTTTAAATTGATCTTATTACAAGACTAAAAGTGAAGATGTTTTTTTGGCAAATCAATTACTTTTTAAGACCTGACATTATGTAAGAATCAATGACTAACACAAATTAAGGGTGCGGCCGTTTACATGAAAACTTAAGTTACAACCACTTACCATAATTTCTCCTGTCAGAGTTACTAAACCTCGAGGCTGAATATCTATGATGGTAAGGGGAAGCTGAATCTTGCCGTGTTGAACTTTCCCGATGATAATTTTGATTCTGCTTGTATGACGGAGAACTTGACAAATCTGAATGCCACTGGCGGATTCTCCTAGAAGATTGAGAACTTGCCATCTGACCACCAGTTGCAGCAGAACCCTTGTGAGATGGCGTTGATGGAAATCTCCAATGGTTCATTTTGGACTTCAATCGGGGAAAATCCTCGGGGTATTCCGTAAGCCATCCACCTCTTTGTTTTGATTTTTTCATAATGGTGCTGCTTCTTTCTTCATGCATGGATTTCCTCTTCTTATGAGACTTGCCAAGATTTTGAGGAGCAGATTTGAATCCGAAAGCTTTTTCAGTATTTCTACTAGGTTTCAAGGTAGGAGTTGATGGCTCATAATTACTCACCCAGGCCTACAACACAATCAACAAGTATAACTTCTAATAAGATGCATAACTGAAAATGCAGACGCCTCACTATGGAATACAACATTTGATTCCAATTGCCAGGCAATTAAATTTATTCAATTAACTGCCTTAAACGTCAATTTTCCCTCTAAGCCTTTGTTGGTGGCCAAATTGATCTCAAAATTAACGGTCTGCTGCCAGATGGCCAATGGGGTAATCTTCTCTTTTCTCCTTCCTTTCACTATAACCTATCTCAGTTGAAGAAATGCATTAGAACAATTCTTATTTCATTTTAAAGACGGCTTGTTCCCTGTAGTCTACAGATGAATGACTAAAAAAGAATTTGAGAAGATATTTTGCAAGTTTCCAAGAAAATTTGTAAATCCATGCCCCTTGTTCTGACAAAAACTAGAAAAAACTAGCAACATAGAAGAAGTTACGTGTCAGAATTAGTTTGGCCAGAGAGTTAATATTGGCCCTAATCGCCCACAGATTACTATTTTGAAGTGTAATTTAGTATGGCAAAGAAAAAGAAAGATTGAAAAATGCCTGGCAAAAAGTCCTGATTCTGGCAACATATACAAATATTCTGCAGCTGAAACTTACCTTGGTGGAATTTGTGCATTCACGTGCATAGTGTCCTCCTTCACCACAAATGAAGCATGCATTGGACGCGGTTGTGGTGGTAGGTTCATCATCTAAGCTTGAACACCCCTGCACAGAAATATCCACACATTAAGAAGAGGGTAGCCACACGCTAAACACTGGAAGACAATATATAGCAACAAAACTTATATCACAAATGGTGGTATCAAGGAGAAATCAAGATCATCTCACAAATACCCCCTAATAAATAGTTATTATGGTTAAAATATTATAATTTTCCTATCAAACCCATAAATTAATATTTGCTGATTTGGATTTTCAAAGTATAAAACTATAGGGCTTTAATGATGTTTGTTTGTTAACAACGTAAAATAAATAAGGGTCAAATATGAAATTAACTTGTGATAATCTTAATGTGGAAAGTGTATCTATATTTTGGGACAGATGAAAGAAAAAGGAAAGTCTATTATTTCGGGATAGAGAAATATATCATTTATGCTAGCAGAGATTTTGTTACATGGGAATCATCAAACAAATAAAAAAAATAAAAAAAAAGAGATCTATAACATTAGAGTTCACATTACCATACTGGAGAAAATATATGTGAAAAGGACTGGAACCACTATACATAGGTGGAACAAAAAAACTACATTTTTCTACCAAAATTTAAATGTCCAACTGATATCAAAGTGTTGAATTATATTGATATGTTGTTCCAAGATGCCATAGAGCCAAAAATCCATGGTTACTATATTAATAGTGTGAAAGGAAGGGGACAAATAAAAATACAAAACTGCCCCTTCTTCATAAAACATAGTTTTAAAATACTAATTTTTATGAGTTATTATAAATTCCTATTCAAATAATAATGGAATTTTAATAACTAATACTTGATAGTATTTTTTGAAAAAATGAAAATTGTCAAGATCAAATAATTGTAAACATTTTAATTTGTTGAATAACACACCTCACAACATAATAATTTTTTATTTAATATGAAAATAAATTATACTTAATAACGGATCAAACAATTAGAATCGGTATGCAACATGCATGAAGAAATTCTAGTCACAATAAAAACACCATGAATAACTTTGCAAGGTCATAATGAAAATGAAAAAAGCATAAGACCCTTCGGGTATATACTCATCTGAGTCTTCAGAAGAATAAAACGAGATTATGGTACTTGGGCCTTGAAATTGTATCTATCAAAGCATTTTCACTTGAATTTTTCAAGATTGTGAAAACAATGGCAAAGACATGAAACCATAAACATTGTTGTATAGGATAATAATAGTATACTACATAGAGCCTATATGCATATATTTCATAATACAAAATTTAATGGGGCATCATAGCACCTGAAACACGCATGGTTAGGCTAGCAGCATAGCTACATAAAGATTACAGCCATGGAGAACATGAAAAGGGGCATCAAAATCATTGATTAGGACTTACCAAACCAGTATGACCCATTTCGCCACATTTATAGCAAGAAACTTCTCTTGGACTGTTGTCATCAACGTTCACACAACAAAGATGGCCAACACCCATGCATATGTAACACCGTATCTCCTGAACAGATAAAAATTAAAAGGTGAACCAAATTAGTCATTCAAATTAAAGTGATACAATTATGTTGGGAGTGGAAACGTTTAAAAGAATGAACATAAGTAAAAGGAATACAACCTTGAGATCATCGAAACCGTAGTAGTTCTTGCATGAAAACATATTATGCCCAAAGTCTCCACATTTTAAACAAGTTTTGGAATTCTGAAGACCACCATTATGTTTCTCTGGACACTTGTTTGGACGGTGACCAGTTGATTTACAAATAATGCAAACTCGTTGCTACAAAGAATCAATAACAGATGATATTCAGATGATTCAAACTGAAGTAAATAATCCACCTTATATTGAATTCTTCCAACAAAAACATATATGCAAAAAGAAAAATTGAGAAGGATAAAGAAGACAGGAAAAGCAACGCAAATCTTGTGAAAAAAAATTGCAAAGATTACAATAATCTAAGCTCTCAAAGGATTCTGTAATGATTTAAAATGATAAGTGTGATATGAGTTAGATTTTGATATATTTTCAGTAGGTTCTCCCGGGAGAAAAAAAAAACAGTTCGGTGAAGCTCAAGAAACAACCCACAATACTAACAAGTTTTTGTGAAACAATTAAATAACCAACCTTTGCACATTCCCTGACACCATGGTCCAGACTCCCACAAAGAAAGCATGGTCTTCTCTTCTTTTCAAATGATGGACAATTCACTGCCATATGACCTTCCTTCCCACAATTATAGCATGTTGACCAGCCACTATCTGGAGAATCGAAGTACCTGGGGCCTCGCTGACAGAATAAACATAAAATGTGTACTCAGTTCATCTAAATTAATACACTTAACATCCATACTGATTGACTAATATTTCGCGTTTTCGAAGGAAGGTAAAGTTAGGACTAAAAAATAATGTTATACAACATCCTCTGCTTGTTTGGAGAATGAAATGATTTCAGAAAAACTTGCAGAACATCGCTCCAAAAAACAAAATCTCCCTCTTCACCTGATACATGCATTTAAACAGTAAAAAGGTATGCAATTTTAACTTAAACTCACAAGAAGCTTCCGCAGCACCATATTTTCTGGGATTTCAATAACATTACTTTCCACAATTTGATCCAATTCCCTTGTGGTCTGAACTGCCTCTCCCTTCTCGATTGGCTCCACCACCTTTTGGATTGTTTCCGCCTTCTCTTCTTCCGCCGCCTTTTCCTTTGCCACTCCATTTTTCTCTTCTTCCTTTGCAGTAGCAACCTATAGAAAGCATTGTCAATAAAAGATTCTCTTAGCAAATAAAACTGGCAAACAAAACACTCACAGATTGATTTTCAGCTTCCCCCTTTTGGATCTTCTTTTTCTTCTTCTTCTTCTTAACTTCCTTAACCGCCGGTGCAGCAGAAGATGATGCAGGCTCATTACCGCCACTGACACCGACAACACCGCTATCATTACCATTATCATCCAAAACGGCAACATCAATTTTTTCATTCTTAGCCACCTTTACAGCTCTATTTAACAATGCTTTCTCGACAATCTTCAGGCTTAGATCTTCGTTGGCTTCATCGTCGTCTTCGTCGCCGCTGGCCAGTTCCGCTACCGCCTTTTCTTCTTTATCTTCATCTTCTTCAACAATCTTTGCTTTTAGCTTCCCCCCTTTGGCCATTCTGTTTTCTGCAGAAATCAAATCCCCTAGTATGAAGAGTACAAAGGACGGAGAGACTTTACTTCCTCTAGCACGTTTTCCTTTCTTGTTTTAGTTTAGGGTTTGTCTCTGAATTTGAATTTTCTCTTAAAATACAAGATTTAAAAAAAAAAAACAAAAAGAGCTCTAAAATAATAACATACCGAGCGGGTTTGTTTAATTAATTTATTTTTTTATTGGTGTTTTTTTTAACTTTTCAGTTATTTTTAGTTAAAATTAATATAATATATTATATAACAATTAGAATTTTATTAATATATTTATTAAATAATATTATTTTTTAATATTTTAATTATCTTATATATTATATATCTTTTTTTATCTATTTTGTTTACTTGTTTAAAAAAAATATATTAATGACATTATTTATACATATTTTTCTTTTCATTCGTATTTATTCTTATTTTTTTGAGATATTTTATTAAAAGTTAAATAATATGTTTAAGAAATGTAATAGTTTTATTATTAATTTATATTTTAATTATAATTATCAAAATATTTCATTTCCTTCAAATTGCTTATATTTAATATAGCATATTTAAAAATATTTAAACCAACTCTTCATTTTATATATTCATTTTCTTAATAAAAGTCTATTATTGATTAGAGTTTAATTATAATTATTTTATTTACCTATATTTAATATGATATATTTAAAAATATTTAGTGTAACTCTCCATCTTATATATTCATTAAAACATAATATATATTTGAACTCTTTATTTTTTTGTATTGAGTTGTATCTAATATAATCTATTAAATAATAATTACACTTTATAAAATTATAGAATTTAATTAGTATTAAATTTTGTATGTTAATTATTTACTTATTTTATTCTACCTTTTATGAGGTAGTAAAAGACCAAAATACCTTTAAAATAATTTATCTACATCTTTATTTTCAAGGTTTATGTCACGTCTTCCGGCTACGTAACATGCTCCTGTAGAATGACTATTAATTTTCAATTCGAGAAAATTAATAATTATCCTACAAAGGATCTCATACACTCTATACAAATTTTTTCTTTTTAATAAATATATTACAACAACCTCAGATACATTTTACATTTGTTCAAACTGTTTATTTTGTTAAATTACATATCATCTTTATACTAAGCACCCATTTATCATTATTCATTTATTTTATTTTGCCAACTAGCTTATTTGACTGCCAAAGTTCATTATTTTATGTAGCTGCATGATAATTTATAACAATAGAAGTCCATGAAAATATTTAAAGCATTTACCAACGAAATGTCAAAGTGTCCAGCCGCTTTATTGAGTTTCCGTTTCTACTATCTTGCTTGATCCTACGTTTATCAAATGACAAACACTGAGAATAAATTCAGTGGTACTAGTTTACAATTTAAAGCATTTATATGTCACAAAATAATGATACCAACAATTTAACATGTCAAATAACAAACATACTTTATTTTTATAATATACCATAAAGATATGTAATATTTAATACGATTATGATCACATTTCTAACAGAATTTATTATTCAATGATAGTTGCATTATTTTAATCATATAGTGAAATCCAAACATAGTATGTCATATGTCATGAATTATGAACAATGAGCATATGAGAATGCATTTTATGCTATGTATTCTCCCTCTTATTCCTCGTTCTTCATATTCATTAATGCGCATATACTGGGTCTTCCGTTACAGTATAATTTTATTTCGAACCATATGAGCTCATTTAAATTCAATCTCATTTCATTTATCTCATGATAAAATTTTCTTTTATTCCCGTAGGAATTTATATCATTATGCCCAGCATGATCATATAACCTTTTTCTCGTATTGCAT
>CANYBF011058040.1:0-16387 GCA_948192965.1 Dalechampia spathulata | reverse complement strand
ATATTATGTGTTTAAGCACCACTGAGTTTTATACTCAGCGTTCGTCATTTGATGGACGCAGGTTAACAGATGGTAGCGAGCACGGATTTCCCAAAGGACCAACTCAGCAGAAGTTTTGAGGACAAGGACTTGGTTAGGAGTAAAGTTAAGTAATGAATTAATTAACTTAAGCTGTAAGACAGAAAGTTTAAAATTGTAACTCAGGGACTAAGTCTTCCGCAAAGAACTAGTACGACGCACCGTTAGTTTATAAATAGGTAAACACAAATTAAAATTAAAAAAAAAAAAAGTTCATAGAAATCCCTTGTAGAGTAATTAGTGGTTTCCACGTATTGGAAATCATTAATTATTTTACGGGAGCATGTTACGGTAAGGCGTGACATTCTTAGTCAAGTAGGAAATTGATTTCTCAAAACAGTCACATCATGACTAAATATTGGGATCAATCCATTATCATTCACACATGGCCAAGTAAAGAATAGCTCCCTTAAACATTCACATCATGGCCACCAAGTCATTATAATTCACATCATGACATACAAATGCATCAAATAGGTGGGCAAAAAGAAATTACTTAACCATTTTCCATAAATCCATGAGCACAAGCAATTTACAACCAACCATACTAATTTTTATAATTTGAAATCCTCTTATAGGTGTTTAGTTTAAATATGCATAATTGTATATAAAATATATAATTTCAACCGTATTATGCCCAATATACATTTTCATAAATAAGCTTCCTAATAAGATGAAGAATAATAAATGCTCTATTTATCCAACCAACTCATCAAATAGCATTAAATAGCATTGAATCCATATGAAGTTTAAAACCACATTCATCATAAACATTAAAATTTGAATTCATGTACAAACCTCAATTTCTTCTTTAAAGCACCAAAAGAATTATTCCCCTCCTTAAACTTCTTATGACCAAATCCTCAATTTCATAACCCTAAACCCAAATAATACATAAAATTATTCCTTTAATCTATATAAATATTATTGGTAGATAGAAAACTAAATTAAATCCTCTATTATTTACCTTAGAACCTTCAAAATCTTCACCCAATGAATAGTTATGAGATTACTATTCACTTCACTAAACCTCTAAATTCTTCTTGTTTTAAAAGCTTACACTCTCTTTTTGATTAAAAATATAACTTAATTTGAGTGGGTGAAGTTTGTTCACTAATTAATGGATGGGTTATGTTAGGGTTTTTGGTAGAAATGGGAGGAAATGACTAAGAACATGAAGGAATGAGAAGAAGTAAGGCAAGCTAATTGAAGAAGGAAAGAAAATGCTATTTTTTTGGATTATTTTACCCCTCATTTACTTAAAAATTACATATCTAAAGGGTATACTAGGTGCTAGATAGGTTTTTCTTCATTTTCAAGTTATTTAAGTATTAAATACTCGAATCATACACCCAAACATCTTTAACTAAATTTCATTCCAAAAATAATACTTCAAAGCTTTTAATTATATTTTTGGTTCATTTCTCAATTATTATAAAGTCTAATTATATTTGGATTAATTACAAACATCATCATATTAGGATTAATTAAACTAATATTGCACACACTCCTAAGCCTTTTGTAAGTGTGTTAACTACAATACATCTTTCATTTAAATAACTCCACTTAACATGTGAATGCATATTCTTATTCAACTATCTTTGGATATGATGTTAGGGAATTTAATACACTATAAATAACTCACGCCATGCATATAAACATGTATAGAATAAGTGATAAACTCTAGCTTAATAAAGTCAATGTTTTAATTAAAATTTAGATGTCATATCCATACACCTAGCATCATTGTGTGCATGCATTTTATGCATACATTGTAGTGAATGATTAATTGGTGCATGAAATGCATGAATGCTTGGATATGATAAATATGATATGAAGTGCCTTATAGATAAAGGAATTCCTTATGATATGGAATTAATAGAGAAAGAAATGAAAAGGAAGTGAAAAGATGATTATAGAAGTGAATATGCCCTAAAGATACGAATTTGGTATGCTTTTGTTGAATGCTTTAAATGAAGCTTTTTAATGAAATTTATGTATGTAAGATGATGCATTAACATGTTTAATATGCTATTGTGTGATAAAGTATAGTTTAAAATTTATGGATATAAATTAAAGTGAAGTTAAAAATCATGGTATGTTAAATGATAAGTTAGGACATAGATGCAATTCCATGGAAAGATAAGGTTATTGTTGGAAATTATGTTATGTATGATTTATGTCCATGTTATCATGGTGTATGGTAAGTGTAATCCTTATGTAATCATGACCTAAATATGATGTAAAAATGGTTATGAAGAAAAGGAAATAAATTGGTTTTAGTAAGTGACATGAACTTATCAAATGTCATTATATGATTAGAACTTTCTTAACATAATCAAAATTAAGTCTTATATTGTTTAAATGAGGAAGCAAAGTTGATTTTTTGATTACTTTCTCCCTTTTATATTCAACTTCTTCCTCTTCTTCTTCTCTTTGTATTCTAACTTAAGAAAAATAATAATCTAAGGTAAGATTACATGAAGAATTTGGTTCCTATGCCTCTTTTATGTTTTATGCATTCTACGTATGCCTTCTTCTTCTTCTTCTCCTTCTTCTTCTATGCTTTCTTACTTATTTAATGAAGGAGTGAATTGATGAAGGGTTGTGATGATTGTATGTGAATGAAAGAATCTAGATTAAATGATGAAGAATAAGAAAGCTAGGTTATGCATAAACCAGCGAGATTGCTTTAGAAACCCGCTACAGAACGTGTTTGTAGCTAAATAGCAATGGATTAGGGATGAATTAGTGATGGAAATGTTAAATGGCTATGGAACATATTATTAGTCGCAAATTCTGTTGCTATATGGTGATAAATGATAATTCCATCATAAATCCATCGTGATTTAGCTAAAGACGAAAATCTGTCATAAATTCCATCGCTATATAGCTACAAACAACGTTTTGTCTCTAATTCCATAGTGATATAGCAATGAATAATGTTCCATAACGAATTCTGTCACCATTACTTTTATTAGTTGATATTATTCATTTTCTTAGAAAATAATTAAATTTATTAATATTATTGTTTTCACTTCTAAATTTGTAGAGATAGTTATTATGTTCTTTAAAAAGTATAAAATGTGTGTAACAAGGGCATGAATTTAATATGCATATGCTATTAATGGTTATTAATTTTTTTAATTTAAAGTAATATTAATTAAATTGAAAAATAAGAGGTATAAATTAATGCATTTTAAATTGAAATTGAAAAATAAATTATAATTTATTGTGCATATGAAAGTAATATTAATAAAAAATATTTTGTATAAAATCATTCTAATATTCATAATAAATCATTGTAATATTCATAATAAAAAAGAGTTGAAAATGAGAACTTTGTTAAATTAGAAAGTGTTTGTTATGAAATTATAAAATCGAATATTTATAATACATAAATTGTTGTTTGGTTTAATTAAATTTACAAAAAATCATATTATTTTCAAAATTAAAGTGACATGAATATACGAATATAATTTGATGACCAACATATAAAAAACAATCATCTAATATAAAAATACCTTTGAAAAATGAAAAAAATAAAATTAAACATTCATATCACTGAGAGAATCAAATTTAATATTGATTAAATTTAACATCTAATAAAAATTCTATTTTTATTTAAATATAATTTTAATTTACATATGATTACTTTTTATATTTTTAAAACTTTTACAATTCATTTTATCATATTAGAAAAAATAATTATTAAGTAATTAGACTAGTACTTTTTAAATATTATTTATCATACAAATTAGACAAGATTGATGATATTTTTATAAGAAAATTGTAATACTTAATAGATTTATCATAACTATTAATTATTGTTGTTAAATATTATGACGACCACCAATATTGAGCCCATTACCCCACTTTTGGCATTAATTACTTAATTTATTTTAATTTTAATAATTAAATTTTTAAATAAATTTTAGACGAAGGTGAATAACTAAACTTATAATATTATATTTAGTTATGATGATGATGAGATTAAAAATCAAATGTTGAATTAAATATTAAAATTTAAGTAATAAATGATATAAAAAATAAAATTTTTAAGCAATAACTATATAAACTATTTAACAAATTTAATTATTAAAAAATAAAAAAAATATTTCATAAAATAAATATGTGTAAAATAAAGTGTTAAAAATGATAATAGCAAAATAGAGAAATAAGTTTCACATATAGGATAATGATTAAGTAAAATAAATTCATCAAATGGATATATGGTTTTATGGATTTTAAATCAAATTTAATATTAAATTAAAATTATTAAATATAATTTGCAAGAAATTTTTTGGTTATGTAATTTAAAATTTTTAAAATTTTTAAATGTGAAATTAATTATGATCAATAAAAAAATATTAAAAATATTTTATGATCAATAAAAAATATTAAATGGTATAAATACAATGTGTTAATTAAGAAATAATGAATATTATATTAAGTTTTTAAATTTAATTTAATTGAAAAATGAAATAAGAAACAAATCCCTGATTCCCTAAATGCAATCCTTAAAAGTCTCATCTCCTTCATTCTTCTTCTTGGTAGCATCATTTGTTTCTTATTTTGGGTAGTGTAATTTGTTTCTTCTTCTTAGCAGTGTGATTTATTTCTTCTTTTTGGTAGCGTGATTTATTTCTTCTTCTATGAGTTCACGATGAAACGAGGAAAACCTTTGATGACTGGATATGAAAGAAAAATGACTATGAAAGAAACTTTTAGTAATTCTCATTCTCTTCTAATGTTTATCCACTAATAATCACCTCGGAACAGAAATGGTTCTGGAAGGGAAAGTCTAGCTGCCTATTTGATTCATTAAATGCCTTTCTTTCTAAGATTAGTAGTGTATTACGGAGTTCATCTGTAGGATTTGCAACTTCAAGCTCTCAAATAGGAACAGGATCTGCTACTACTGATAGGTATGTAATCAAAGAATCTCGATTTACAAGATATGGATATGCATAACATAAATAAAAAGCTCTGGATCGATAATGAGAGAAATAAGAAAAAATTACTTTAGAACAGATTCATAGAGTAATTCTGATATGACTTAGGAACTTACAGAATACCAAACATGGATAATCTGTAGACTGTTAGGAGAATGATTAGCTAAGTCATTTGGTTCACTACAGAGAACCTTTTAGAATGGTCGGAGAGAAGGAATAGACATGCCGATTGGGCAGATAGGACTACTCTTGCTTACTCTTGGCCTTGGCTATTTGTCTTAGACATTTAAATTAGGATTTTCTTTTTCATCTTCTTGTACATCCGTTATTTATTCAGTCTGGAATTTCATCTCTTGTTTGATTTTATTTTTCTTCTTCTTGTACGTCAGTCATCCCAAAGCATGTTGCAGAGCATTTGAAATCATATTTTGTTTCTTTGTTCTTCTTTGCAGCCTTGTTTGTCAAAATACTCTTTGTGACTCCTCCTCTCAATAGAAGAAAGATTCATTTTAGTTCCCAAATTTGGTTCAAGTTCCTTCATCCCCAATAAAGATATCTCCATTCCAGCAATAGGTAATTCATATAATTCAACTTATAATCTAGCTAGTATTATTATTTTTTATTTATATAAAAGTAGATTAAGGGTTTGACATAACTTGATTGTGAGTGAAGGTTTGAAACTATTGCTGAAACTCGTATTTTAGATATATCTTTTCTTTCTAGAAAGTCCGACTTTTAAGTATTTATGAGTGTTGGATGTGATTTTGTTTTTGAAGAATAGGAGTCGGGGGTAGGTCTAGCTTTCTTTTTTACTTTTAATTAAAAATACGCTCCCGCTGCCATAAGATTAGAATAAGCAATTTGCCTACTTCTACTTCTAGAATCTGAATCTTTGTTTCTTTTTTTTAGGTTTTTCCAAGTAGAGTCAATAGTTCAATATTTAGGCCATAACATTTAGCAAAAAAAAATCTTGAACCCAACAAGTGCTCTTTAAACAAAGCTAGATTTTAAATCTGTTGCTTAGATTAACTAAAAATAGTAGAAAATGCATCAAAGTAGAGTATTGCTTTTAAAATAACAAGTAAAGTTTAGTATTTTACAGTTAACTTTTGCCATATTTAAGTATTTTTTTTCAAATTTTTTTGAATTAAAGATAATCAAATAAAAGATTATTATGTTAATATAATTAAACTATTGTTAGAAAAGTTAAATAGAAATTAGAAATATTGCAAGAACAGAGAAAAGGAGTAAAAATTGGAAACCTGGTCAAGATAAGAAAATGAGTGAATAAAATTCTTTAAAAAAAGTCAAAGAAGCTTATGAGCATGTTGAAATCAAGCATTGGGGAAATGCTTTTAGTTTAATTACATCCATGGTCCTTAAGAATATTTCTTTTTAAATAAATATCCTTAAATTTTCAATTTATATTACAAAACCCCCTAAACTTGGTATCAAATTTTACAAATATTGGAGTAAAGAGTCCAAATCCGTCCGACACCAAAATTAGGACGCGACAACTCATATGCTTGGTCAACTAGCAGAATTAAAAGATTTTTGAATTATTTTTTAGTTGTAATGAGACTTTTTATTTTTTTATTCTTCGATGATAAAAATAAATGTAATGCATCATGATCCATTAACATCACATCTTGAAAACTGTCCCTTTCTTCATTTTATTTTCTTCTCCATTAATAGATATAATGCCTTCACTGATGTTCTTGACCTTGTGATTGAGGCATAAATATTAAATATTACTGATCGAGTTCTACATTAGATGCAGAGCTCTCAACCAGCCACCGCACAGCTAGAGCATTGTACCTACAGTTGATGATGATAACCCTGTAGTTCATCTATCTGATACCATTGTACCTACAATTCATACTAATCTTACTCCAATAGATGATTGCGAGGCTGATGACATTACTCCTATACCATAGGAGTACGCATATACTTTTTCTTATTACTTGTTTTTTTATTTGAGTAATATATAAATGATGTTATAATTTCTATGAATATTGGTTATTGTATTTAACTTTATTTTAGTTTTTGCTCATTTAATTTATGATGCATCACGTGAATATTTGACAAAATATTGTAGACTTGGGGGGTAATGTGAATGATGTTGTTAATCATAGAAGTCTTATTTTATAGGTGTAAAATTTTAGAAATATTCAAAATATAAATGAAACTCTATCAAAATTTTTCAAATAATTATTAGTTTTTTATAAATAAAATAATGTATTGCTACAAATTTAGTGATAGAATTTTTGTAGTCGAATTGCTATATTAAGCGATAGCAATTTTGAAGTGAATTGCTACCGATTCATCGAGAAACGTTCTGTAGCAAAATTGCTACGGATTTAGCGATAGAATTTGTATAGCAAAATTGCTACGGATTTAGCAACATAATTTTTATAGCAAAATTACTATGAATTTAGTGACAAATATTATGTAGTAAAATTACTATGGACTTAACGACAGTAGTTCTGTAGCAATATTGCTACGAATTTAGTGATGGTGATTCTATAGCAAAATTGCTACGAATTTAGTGATGAAACATTTTCCATTGCTAAATTTGAAGCTATATCCGTCTCTAATTTTTAGCAATAAATCATATCGATACGGATCAAATTTCATTGCTATTTCTATCACTAAATTGTTTAGTTATGAATCCATGCTATTTCACTACAAATTCATTCTATAGCGATTCAGATATTTTTCGTAGTTGTATTCGATGTATGTTGTAATTGCATAAGTTTTCCCTTATATAATGTGGAATTGGTGCTAATACCTAATTGATATCACTTGAATTTGTTACTTTGGTTGTTGTTTGAAGTGTGTGAATGATTTCTAAAGGTGTTTAAAAGGTTCGATATGCTGAAAGGGTGATGGAAAGATGATGGAATGTGATGATAACTTGAATCCTTACTTGCTGCTTGATTTGGGAGTTTTTAGCTTTTCATGGTTTTATGGAATAGAATTGTGTAGTCCTTGAATTCTTGTGTAAAAATGATTAATTGATGTGTTTAGATGATGTAAATGGGGTTAGTTACATGCAAAGGTGAATTATAGCATGATTAGGCTGAAATGTTCACTAAGGAGGCAACAAAGCATATTACTTGAATATATTGTGTGCATATGACCTTAAAGTGTAGATATGTGTTATGTACGCTAGTTAATTGGACCTAAGTTTATGTGTAACATGTATATATGTGTTTGTATTTCATATGGCTTGATGTCAATGTGAGTTAGAGGTTAAAATAGTTAAGGTATGGATGAGGAAACTCATATGGTAGCATGTGAACCATATTATGCAAGATGTATAACTTTTATGTTGTCACACCCAGCCCATACCTGGAGTAACATGCTCCCGTAGTATGAGAATCGATCTCCCCGTAAGAAAACCGGTACTCATCCTACAAGGGATCTATCCTTTGTAGACCTATAGCAATTATATCGGTACACTAACCTGTATTCAGTGGTGAAACAATACAAGACATGACATACATTCATTCAACCTACCACGTCTAGGCAGGCACTTTATATACTTATGCTATTCCTTTCATATATCATGGTTCAATAATTACATAACAGATTGACCACTGTGTACAATTTTGACTACAGCCAATATGATTAATAAAAGCTAAACTACCAAAATAGAGCGGAGTATGCCCTTGCAGTCCGGTACCACTTCGAGAAGACGTTTTCTCTGCTAACGACTACTAACGCTTCTCAGACCGCTCCCCAGCAGGCTCTGAACCTACGTTCATCAAATGATAAACGCTGAGTATAAAACTTAGTGGTGCTAAGTAAACATAAATAAACATGCTAGTAGAATCACATAGTAAACAGAATAAACGCAGGCATTCATCATAGATATTCCACATTACAAGCACTGGCATTATCATAAGGACATAACAAACTGAAACTCTCCAACGTGAAATGCAGATGCAGTTATGCCTTGCCATCTTCCTCTTCCTTATGTCCTTACATCCATTCTTGTTTTCCTATATTTGTGCACATTCCTTTCATACATACTAGGTCCCTGTGGGTACTGGTACTCATCTCCCAAGGGAGGGCATATTAACATACGATGCTCTGTACCCATATCCTACTGTAGGTCTCGAGACTCATCTCCTAAAAATGGAGGGCATTAATCTATTGATTCCTTAAAGGAATTCCATCATCGTATTTGACCCAGTATGCCTAGAGCTTAGCTCTGCACTCATTACTCTCTTTCCTTTCTTTCTTTCCCTTCCATCTTTCATCCCCGTGCATGCTATGAATAGATGATATGCACTTATACTTCTTACCACAAGGAGGTATACATCCATTCCATCCTATCGATGAGTCACAATGCTATGAAGCGATGCAAACCTCAAGTCATAACAAAGCAAGCACAAGCATCCATATACTAGTCAAACCAGTAACATACCAACATAAAACCTCATGCTTAGACTTTGCTTCAGTCTTAAGGCATGGGGAGAAGCCAAGCGTGATAACAAGCACAAAACCAATATAACCATAGCACTAACCTGAAATCCAACTACTTTGAGCGTAGGCCGGTAATCCCGTCTCTATCAATTTCCATGTCAAACTCTTAGTTCTCACGCTTCAAAGTTCCTAAGGACTCTTTCTCAGCTAGCTCAAAGGGTTTAAGGAAGGTTTAAGGAAGTTAACTAAGAGAAAGCAAGTGAAAACCCTTAATACTTATCCTTTGACTCGTTAAAGTTAAGTTGCGTAAGGCCGTACGGATATGGTACGCCCGTACCAAACTAAAACTTTTGATGCACACAATTTCCTGCGAGGGAAGGTACACCCATACCATATTTGGTACACCCGTAAGTCCACAATCTACCTGACAAACCCAATTTCCTGCGAGTTCACGTACAGCCGGACCACCCTTTGGTACGCCCGTACGGTCTCCAGGAGCCTAACTCTCCTCAATTCCCCTATTTGGTATGCCCGTACAGAGTCCCATACGCCCATACCACACTCGAACGTCCTTCTTCCACTCCTCCTACACTCATTCCCGAATTACCTAATCCATAATCAAGTATAAACACTTATAAAACCTCACTCACAACATGCTAAACTCGGTGTTCGCCCCTTATACGACAAAGATACCTCAATAAGGCAGCAACACCCTCTCTAACCATCATCATCACATACGCATACAATTCTAGGCATACACAAGTACGCAACATCACAAGTCCATTATCAAATGCATCCATACATATATACATACACATGCTTCATAGCAATTATATACATTCATAGTACAATACGACTAAGGTCTCTAATGTGGGTGTGATAACTCTCTCCCCCTAAAAAGAAATTTCGTCCCCGAAATTCAAACCTGAGTTACTAAGAAACATATGCAGGGTACTGCTCTCTCATTACTAATTCCCACTCCTAAGTGGCATCTTGTCCTGTATGGTGTTTCCATAAGACTTTTACCAAAGGAATCTATTTATTCCTCAACTATTTAGTTTCCCTGGCTAGAATCTGTATCGGTTCCTCGCTGTAAGAGAGATCCTGTTGTACCTCGATCGTTTCCATTGGAATAACATGAGAAGGATCTAATCTATAATATCTAAGCATCGAAACATGAAATACATTATGGATCCAATCCAACTCTGGTGGTAAAGCTAATCTATAGGCCAATGGTCCTACTCTGTCCAACACCTCATAAGGTCCAATAAAATGTGGAGTCAATTTTCCTTTTTGCCCGAACCTCATAATTTTCTTCCATGGAGACACCTTCAAAAATACTTTATCTCCAACCTTATATTCTATATCTCATCTTTTTACATCCACGTAATACTTATACTTATCCGAGGCTGCTTTTAGTCTGGCTTTAATCAGGTGTACCTATTCCTCTGCCTATAGTACCAATTCAGGACCAACTAATCGGCGTTCACCAACCTCATCCCAGTGTAATGGCATCCTACATCATCGTTTGTATAGTGCCTCATAAGGAGCCATATGTATACTAGACTGATAATTGTTATTGTAAGCAAACTCAATCAAGGGTAAGTAGCAATCCTAACTACCCATCCATTCCATGATACAAGCACGTAGTATATCTTCTAAAATTTGAATCACTCTCTCTGATTGATCATCAGTCTGAGGGTGAAATGCAGTACTAAACTGTACTCTCGTGCCTAAAGCTTTCTAGAAAGCACCCCAAAATTATGACGTAAATCATGAATCTCTGTCAGACATTATAAAGGATGGAATCCTATGTAATCAAACGATCTCAACAATATACAGTTCTGCTAACCTTTCCAAGCTATAGTCCATACGTACGAGTAGGAAATGAGCTGCCTTGGTCAACCTGTCAACAATTACCCATATGGCATCATGTCTGTTTTGTGTCATTGGTAGCCCTGTAACAAAATCCATTGTAATTTGGTCCCATTTCCATTCCGGAACCGGTAAAGGGCTAAGTAATCCTGCTGGTACTTGGTGTTCTGCTTTAATCCTCTGGCATATCAAACATGTAGCCATATAGTTAGATGTCATTGTTCATACCAATCCACCAGTAGTATTGTTTCAAATCATGATACATCTTCATACTACTTGGGTGGTACAAGCACATCGAACTATGTGCTTCCTCTAAAATCTGCTTCTTTAGCCCTTCATCTGTTGTGATATACAGTATATTCCCATACCGTAAGTTACCGTCACCATCTATCGTAAAAAATACAGTCTTACCCGTCTGAACTTTTTGTAGTTGCTTCAGATACTTCATATCATTCGCCGCACTTCTTTGAATCTGTTCCGTCAGTACTGGCTTTACTTGTAACTGCAACTGTGCTACAATACAGTCAGATTGCATCACTAACACGCCATTCAACTGTTGCATTTCCCGAACCAACATCATTGGTGACTGTCTCAACCCTGTAACCACTTTACGGCTTAATGCATCTGTTACTGAGTTAGCTTTCCTCGGATGATAGTCGATCATACAGTCGTAATCCTTTATCAGTTCAAGCCAGCGTCATTGCCTGAGGTTGAGTTCCTTTTATGTGCCCAGGTATTTTAAACTTTTATGATCTGTATATAAATAGCATAACTCCCTGTACAAATAATGTTGCCAAATCTTCAATGCAAAGACAATGGCGGCTAACTCTAAATCGTGAGTCGGGTAATTCTTTTCATGTAGCTTCAGCTGTCTTGAGGCATACACAATCACCTTCCCCTCTTGCATAAGAACACTCCCCAATCCGTTGAGTGAAGCATCACTATAGATTACAAAGGCAATACATGGTGTCGGTAATGTCAAAACCAGAGCTTGCATCAAACTCATCTTTAATTGATCAAAACTCTCTTGACACTCGTCTGTCTAGAGGAAAGGAATATCCTTCCTCAAAAGAGTTGTTAACGGTATCGCAAGCTTAGAGAAACCTGGTACAAACCATCTATAATATCCAACTAATCCTAGAAAACTACGGATCTCACTGACGTTCCGTGGCATCGGCCAATCAAGTACAACTTCAATCTTGCTCGGATCCACCTTGATCCCCTCAGCTGAATTAACATGTCCTAAAAATGCCACTTTCTCTAACTAAAAATCGTATTTAGACAGTTTACCATATAGATGTTTCTCTTATAGCCATTGCAATACTAACCTCAAATGCTTATCATGATCATCTTGAGTCTTAAAATACACCAAGATATCATCAATGAACATGACTATGAATTGATCCAGGTAATCTGTGAAAATCATATTCATCAATGCCATGAATGCTGCAGGTGCATTTGTCAACCCGAATGGCATCATCAAGAACTCGTAGTGACCATAGCGAGTCTGGAATGCTGTCTTCGCTACACTTTCCTCTTAAACCCAGAGTTGGTGGTATCCCGATCTCAAATCAATCTTAGAGAATACTGCGGCATCTTTCAATTGATCAAATAGGTCATCAATTTGGGGCAAGGGATACCTGTTCTTGACGGTCACTTTATTCAACTTTCGATAGTCTGACTGCTGAAGGGTTACTATTTTTTGGTGACAATCCATCACAACTTTGTACTTATCTAACCAATCCATACCCAAAATAATATCATACTCCCAGAACGACATCTCCACTAAATCTGACCCGAAGCACACATCATGAATAATCAGTGGACACTGTCGATACACCCTATCGACTACCACATCCCTACTTAACGGACTCGATACCACTATCTCATAACCTAATCTCTCACATGACATTCTAAGTAATCGAACAAATCCTTCATTAATATAAGAATGTGAGGAACCCAGATCAAACAAAACTAATGCATCATGATTGGAAATAAGAACATTACCAATCACCACATCTGAGCCATGTTGATCATCCCATTGTACCAAATTATATACTCTGGTAGGAGCTCCAATAGTTTGATTGACAGACCCCTGATTGGCACCTCGGCCTCCTCCATCACGACCTCTCCCTCGGCCTCTACTTCTTTCAAAACTCTGAGAACCTCTAGAACTAGGCCTCACTATCGGACATTGCTGGTGCGATCCCCCTTCTGAAGCAGTGGATACCGGCATATCATATCGTGTGGGACACTCTCTAGCATAATGACTGGCTCTACCACATCGATAACATAGGTCTGTCCCCATCCGACAAGTCCCATAATGTGTTCGATCACACGTACGGCATAATCCTGGTCCTGTACCTATACTACCACTGTACGATGAGGATCTCCCACTTGGTATACGTCGAGGTGGTAAGGACCTAACGTCCACTGGTCATGGAGAAAAGGAACCTCGGAACTTACTCCTCTTCTAGTGTTCCATTGAAGAACTTGAACCTCTGAAAGGTCTCCTCATTGACTCTGAACGGGCACTCTCTTCTTGTATCGTCCGCTCTTGGTTTAAGGTGTTAGCCATTAGCATTGAGAAATCTGTGTAGTTAAAACCCTGAACCAACGTTCAGATCCAGAAATTCAAACACTGTTTAAATATTTTACATCACTCACGGCTTGAAGTCAGAATATTGGTAACATAATAGGCCAACCGGGTGAACTCCCTTTCATAATCTGCAACCGACATGTCTCCCTGCTTTAGGTTAAGAAACTCATCCAATTTCTGATCCGTATATGCTGTAGGCACATATTTCTGACATAACTCCCTCTGAAAGTCATCCCATGTCAGTATTGGAGGGTCCACCATGCTCTGCGGAATGGTCTTCCACCACTCATATGCATCTTCTTGTAACATAGAGATAGTATATTCAAATCTGGCCACCTCAGGGCACTTCAACTGACGTAGAACTCTCTGTGTCTTCTCCAACCACATCTCAGCTTCATACGGGTCCGTGGTCCTAACAAAATCAGTAGCCCCATACGATCTCAACTTGGTAAGGTCTAACTTATATTCCTCCCTTGATGCTAGCGGGGGTGGAGCTGGAGTAACAGGTAAAGTCTGACCCTGTGCCCGTAAATACTGGAGAAACTGGGCAAACTGAGCTGCCATCGGATCAACTGCTGAGGCATTCACTCTCTCAACCCGTGGTACCCTCTCATTAGGCTCCCCCTGTTCTGCCTATCTTGGGTGTCTCTCACCTCTGTCCCCTTGGTCTGACGTACTCTCTTGGGGATTAAAGTTATCCCCTCATTCTTCCCCCACGATGATCGCTCGGTCTATTATGAAATGGGTTCTGTAACATAATAACATAAATCATAACAGTCAGCAGTGGTAAGGACTGATAACTCCCCATGTATAGCTTATTAATCATTGGCAGTAGTCCTATCGTAATAGACGGCGAGCTAAACCATAGCTCTGATACCATTAAAACATGTCACATCCAGCCCATACCTGGAGTAACATGCTCCCGTAGTATGAGAATCGATCTCCCCGCAAGAAAACCGGTACTCATCCTACAAGGGATCTATCCTTTGTAGACTTATAGCAATTGTATGGGTATACTAACCTGTATTCAGTGGTGAAACAATACAAGACATGACATACATTCATTCAACCTACCATGCCTAGGCAGGCACTTTATATACTTATGTTATTCCGTTCATACATCATGGTTTAATAATTACATAATAGATTCACCATTGCGTACAATTTTGACTACTGCCACTATGATTAATAAAAGCTACGCTACTAAAATAGAGCAGAGTATGCCCTTGCAGTCCTGTACCACTTTGAGAAGATGTTTTCTCTACTGATGACCACTAACGCTTCTCGAACCGCTCCCCAGCAGGCTCTGAACCTACATTCACCAAATGATAAACGCTGAGTATAAAACTCAGTGGTGCTAAGTAAACATAAATAAACATGCTAGTAGAATCACATAGCAAACATAATAAACACAGGCATTCATCATAGATATTCTGCATTACAATCACTGGTATTATCATAAGGACATAATAGACTGAAACTCCCAAACGTGAAATGCAGATGCAGTTATGCCTTGCCATCTTCCTCTTCCTCGTGTCCTTACATCCACTCTTGTTTTTCTATATTTATGCACATTCCTTTCGCACATACTAGGTCCTTGTAGGTACCGGTACTCATCTCCCGAGGGAGGGCACATTAACATACAGTGCTCTACACTCATATCCTACTGTAGGTCTCGAGACTCATCTCCCAAAAAGGGAGGGCATTAATCTATTGATTCCTTAAAGGAATTCCATCATCGCATTTGACCCAGTATGCCTAAAGCTTAGCTCTGCACTCATTACTCTTTTTCCCTTCCATCTTTCATCCATGTGCATGCTATGAATAGATGATATGCACTTATACTTCTTACCACAAGGAGGTATACATCCATTCCATCTTATCGATGAGTCACAATACCATGAAGTGATGCAAACCTCAAGTCATAGCAAAGCAAGCACAAGCATCCACATACTAGTCAAAACAGTAACATACCAACATAAAACCTCATGCTTAGACTTTTCTTCAGTCTCAAGGCATGGGGAGAAGCCAAGCGTGATAACAAGCACAAAACCAATATAACCATAACACTAACCTGAAATCCAACTACTTTGAGCGTAGGCTGGTAATCCCGTCTCTATCAATTTCCACATCAAACTCTTAGTTCTCATGCTTCAAAGTTCCTAAGGACTCTTTCTCAGCTAGCTCAAAGGGTTTAAAGAAGGTTTAAGGAAGTTAACTAAGAGAAAGCAAGTGAAAGCCCTTAATACTTATCCTTTGACTCGTCAAGCTTAAGTCGCGTATGGCCATACGGATATAGTACGTCCGTACTAAACTAAAACTTTTAATGCACACAATTTCCTACGAGGGACGGTATGCTCGTACCACATTTGGTACACACGTACGTTCATAATCTACCTAACAAACCCAATTTCCTGTGAGTTCATGTACGGCCAGACCACCCTTT
>CANYBF011057051.1:0-19979 GCA_948192965.1 Dalechampia spathulata | reverse complement strand
AAAACACTAAATGCAACCCTAAATCGAATCCTGAACTGCACCAAGATGAATCAAGATGCCCATGAGGGCAAAACGACAAAGAGATAGGCTCGACTCATCCCAATCAATCCGACCGATCCAAAATTAGGGTGCGACAATAAGCATACATTTTCATCATTTCACTTCCATTCTTTCATATTTCTTGTTATAATCATTAATTTTAACAAATTTCCTTTCATTAACCATAATTTAATCAAACTACATTACATTTCCATAAAGAACCCATGCTTGGCCTAATTCTTTATTCACCATTAAAGTCATTTGACATTATTTTAATTCAAACCAAAGCTTAATTTATAGTAAATACATGATATTCTACCTTAAAATCAACTTAAATCTACCTTAATCAAGAAATCCCCAAAAATCCCTAATCTCTCACTTGCTTCCACCAACTTATTCTTTAACTTTCCTAAGGTAAAACTTATACCAAATGATAGAGAATTGAAAATTAGTACTTTTTCTATGAAAATCTTTAAAAACTTTCATGAAAAATGTTTAAGAAATTACCTTGAGATGATTTTCTCCTTCTTCTTCTTTTCCCCCTCCAAAATTCTAACTTTTCTCTCCTCCCCTCTCTTATTTCTTAAAATTCTAACTTTTCTCTCCTCCCCTCTCTTATTTCTTACTTAATTTAATAAATATAATAAATATAAGTCTTTAAGTTAGAAAAAGGACCACTTTAGTCCTTAAATTTATGAGAAATCACACTTTAACCCTTTAAATTTCAATTTTACCAAACAAGTCCCTCCATAAACTTTAAAAAATCTTAAATCAATCCCTCAACTTTAATTATTAGTAATTTAATCCTTAAAATTGGACTTTCCAAGATTACCTTTACAAATTTTCCATATTTCCAACTTTACCCTTAAATAATTCCATTGATACCATTTATGTCCTTTTCAATATCGTTAG
Source organism: Dalechampia spathulata (assembly GCA_948192965.1). Classification (NCBI taxonomy): domain Eukaryota; kingdom Viridiplantae; phylum Streptophyta; class Magnoliopsida; order Malpighiales; family Euphorbiaceae; genus Dalechampia; species Dalechampia spathulata. The sequence goes on along the minus strand of CANYBF011057051.1, from coordinate 19,028 downwards.
CTATATGTAAATCCCAAACATCTCCAAATAGCTTAATAGAATCCTCAATTTACTCCAGATAAGATTTCATAGCTTAAATCGTCTAAAACAGCTTACGCGATTGAAAATCAGACGTTTCCTGGGGAGGTCACCCATCCTCCACTTTGAAACACATTTAACTTTAATATTTTTAATTCGTATATTTACCTTAGTTTTTATCCCAAATATTATTCTATCCTATCATACTCCTTGACCTAAATATGTACTATTTAGTCTCCATGTTTGACCCGATTATGCTTGTGTAACTTAATATAAGCTTAAGTTCATTTTTCCTTAAATTACATATTATGCCATTAGTTCTTTAGTTATACCTTATACTCTCATCCTAATAACTCCCTATTTATCGATGTAACACTTCTTGTTCCCAAGTATCTTCATCACCTTTATGACATCTCTAGAGAACTTTCACTAATGGTATTTGCTTATTTTGTAATTGCTCCGTTTCATGGGCTAGTGTTGACATTGGTTCTTCATCATAAGTCATATCCGGTTGCACCTCAATAGATTCCATTGGTAATACATGTGAAGGATATGATCTATACCTCTGAAGCGTCGATACATGAAACACATCATGAATTTTATCCAATTCTAGGGTTAAAGCCAATCTCTACGCTAAAGGACCCATTCTTTCCAATATCCCATATGGGCCTATAAATTTTGAGCTTAACTTACCCTTTATACCAAACCTCCTTACCCGTTTCCATGGTGAAACTTTTAAGAACACTTTATTATCAACATTATATTTGATATCCCACCGTTTTAAGTCCACATACGACTTTTATCTGTCACTGGCTGCCTTAAGTTTCTCATTTACAATTCTGATTTTCTTTTTAGTAAGCTAAATAATATCCGGCCCAATTAATTTTTGTTCACCTACTTCATCCCAACATAAAGGTATTCTACATCTTTGTCAATACAAAGCTTCATACAGAGCCGTCTGGATACTAGATTGATAGCTATTATTATAAGCAAATTCTATCAATGGTATGTATCTATCCCAACTACCTTCAAACTCTAAAACTCATGCCTGCATCATATCCTCTAAAATCTGAAAAGCTCTTTTTGAGTGTCGATCTATTTAGGGATGAAAAGCAGTACTAAAATTCACTCTAGTTCTAAGAGCCTTTTGTAAACTACCATAGAATCTAGAAGTAAATTGTGGATCTCAATCTAATATTATTAACAAGGGTACACCATACAATCTCACTATCTCTTGGATATACAACTCTGCCAATCGATCTAAACTATAATCCATTCAAATCGGTAGAAAATGAATAGACTTAGTCAATCTATCAACGATCACCCAAACTGCATCATGCTTCTTTTGAGTCAACGGTAAACCCATCATAAAATTTATAGTAATTCGTTCCTATTTCCACTCTGGAATAGTTAAAGGATGAAGTAATCCCACAGGAATCTGATGTTCTGCTTTTACTTTCTGATGAATAAGGCATTTAGATACATAATCTGCAATTTTCATACCAATCCACTAATAAAACCTCTTTAAATCCCGATACATCTTTGTACTACCATTATGCATAGCATATTCTGATTCATGAGCCTCCTTTAGAATATTCTTCTTCAATGCCATATCATTAAGCACACATTTACGTCCCTGATAAATTAATAAACCATCTGTGCTAATGTTAAATCCAAGCTTACCATTCTCATGAGTTTGTTGCAACCATTTAATATACAACTCATCTTTTAATATTGCTTCCTTAATTTGATCATCTAACAATGGTTTCATCTACAATTATGCTACTATTCCCCCATTCAACATAAAAGATAGTAGGGCATTTAACTTATGTACCTCACTTACTACCTCCAATGGTGTAGCATGAAAGTGTGCTAACACCCTTCAACTTAAGGTATTTGCTACTAGACTTGCTCTCTCGAGATGATAATCAATTACACAATCATAATCTTTAATCAATTCCGTCCATCTTCTTTGTCTCAAATTGAGTTCCTTCTACATCTTTAAATATTATAAACTTATGTGATCCGTAAAAATATAACATTTTTCACCATACAAGTGATGATGCCAAATCTTTAGTACAAAAACCACCACAGCTAACTCCAAATCATGCGTAGGATAATTTCTCTCATGTGGATTCAACTGTCGAGAGGCATATACTATCACCTTATCATCTTGCATCAACATACAACCCAAACCATTATGTGAAGCATCACTATACATAATAAACTCCTTATCCAAGATAGGTAAAGTTCACACCAGAGCTTGCATCAAACATTCTTTAAGTCTATCAAAACTCTTCTAAAACTTCTTCATCCATTCAAAAGGATCATCTTTCCATAAGAGTTTCATCAAAGGCAATGTTATGGTTGAAAATCCTTTCATAAATCTATGATCGTATTTAGCCAAACCTAGAAAAGTATGTACTTCTGTAACACTCTTAGGTAGCTTCCAATTAAGTATAACTTCCACCTTACTAGGATCCACTCTTACACCTTTTGCTGATACAATATGCCCCAAAAATGATATATGCTCCAACCAAAAATCATATTTCAAGAGTTTAGCATATAGCTGATTCTCCCAAAGAATCAGTAGTACAATTCAAAGATGTTTATCATGCTCCTCCGCATCTTTTGAATACACTAAAATATCATCAATGAATACTATGATAAACTAATCTAAATGCTATTTGAAAATAGTATTCATCAGTGCCATAAAAGAAGTTGGTGTATTAGTAAAATTGAATGGCATAACCATAAATTCATAATGGCCATACAATGTATGAAAAGCTCTCTTCAGAATGCTCTTCTCTATAACCCGTAATTAATGATATCCTAATCTTAAATCAATTTTTGAAAACACTAATGCACCCCTCAACTTATCAAATAGATCATCAATCCATGGTAATGGATATTCATTCTTCACAGTCACTTTATTCAACTGTCAATAATCAATACAGATTCGGAGAGAACTATCTTTCTTCTTAATAAACAACACCGGTGCTCCCCATGGTGACACACTAGGGCATATAAATCCCTTATCAAGAAGCTCATGTAATTGAACCTTCAACTCCTTCAATTCTATTGGTGCCATCCTATATGGTGCTAAGGATATAGGTTCCATACCCGACATTATTTCAATATTAAAGTCTACCTCCTGAATTGGTGGTACACCAGGTAGCTCTTCTGGAAACACATCCAGAAAATCACAGATTATCATAATATCTTTCACTTTTAATTTCTCTACCTTAGTATCAATCATATTAGCAAGGAAAGTTGTACACCCACTATTAATCAATTTCTTCACCTTAATGAATGATATTAAACTCAAGACTACAACAAATCTAATACTTTGTACCCGAACATTAGTAAATTTAGGTGCCTTAAATGTAATCACCTTCGATTTGTAATCCACCATGGCTTGATATCGAGCTAACCAATCCCTTAGTATCACATCATACTCTGTAAATGGCATTTCCACTAGATCTAAGGAAAAAGTAACACCATGAATCTGAAGCGGATAATCCTTATATACTTGATTCACTAATATATCTTTTCCTAACAGACTAGACAATACTACATCAAAACCCAATGGTCTCGATTCCATAGATGCTAAACAACCCAATGCCAAACTAATGTATGAATGTGTGGAGCCACAATAAAATAAAATCAAAATCTTAGAGTCATTTAAATGAAACTCACTAACAACCACATCAGCAGCTCCAACCTCATCTCGCTAACGCATCATGTATACTCTGGCTGCCATACCAGACCCTTAAGGTTGATTAACTGAAGTTTGACTACTACCAAGAGCTCCCTTGCCTCGATCTCATCCTCTACCAACTGACCTTGACTGTACCAAACTGCTCCTAATAGCAGGTCTAGAAACTGTATTAGGAGCATCTCTCTTTAAAGCTGTATCAATTGCCCCAAATTGTAATGTACTACAATCTCATGCTATATGTCCACGTCCATCACAATTATAGCAAACTCCTCATACCATATGACAAATGCCTTCATGCATCCATCCACAAGTAGCACACTATCTAATACCCATAGAAATACCTAGCATAATCTGTCCAGACTGACTAGGTCAAGGTGGATATCACCTAACTTCCCCAGATTTCTGTACAAATGGCTTTTTAAAGCATCTCTTCTTACTGTCACTACTAAAGGCACCACTAAATGATGAAACTATCCTTCTTGACTATTGAGTCACTGACTCCTCCTCTTCCTTCAACATATTCTCATATCTTAATGCACTAGTAATCAAAGCAAAGAAATCTGCATACATAAATTCTTCAATTAGTTTCTGTATCTACGGCTTTAAGCCCTGCTCAAATTGCTTGCAATGATCTCTGCTAGTAACCACTAACCCTGTAGTATAATAAGCCAATCAAGTGAATTCCCTTTCATATTCAGCGACAGATAAAGCTCCTTATTTCAATGCCAAGAATTCCTGTAGTTTCTCGTCAGTATAAGCATATGGTACATATTTCTACTTAAATTCCCTCTAAAAATCTTCCAAGTTAGCATAGGAGGTTCATGCAAACTATGTGGAACTATCTTCCACCACTCATATGCATCATCATACATTAAAGAAGTCACATACTTTAATTTCAAATGATTCAAACAGTCCATTTTCTAAAATACGTGTTAAATCCTCTCTAGCCACTGCTCAGCTACAAATGGATATGTTGTTCCCATGAATTCAGTAACACCCATTTAAATAGTTTATCAAACTCTCTTTTTGGCTGCTCAATCGATGGTGTTGTAGTCTATCCTTGTAATAATGTCATCAAAGTACTGACTGGTACTGTCACCTGTTCCCCTGCAGTCATTACCGGGGTTACTCCCGTCGGTACTTGTTCTGATGCCTCCATTGGCTCTGGTCTGCATAGACTTTGTCTATCCACTCCACTAGTACCATCACCACTATCTACTATATCACTGGCATCTGTAACACCATCATGAGGATTATGATTTCTCCCACCTTTACCACTAATTATCATAGCTCTATCAGACATCTTCTTGCTACTACCTTCTCTATTTACAATCTAAAATATAAAATTACACCTGGTAAGCTTCTAAATCTATATACAATGTAACAATGATATGCAACATTAAATACCCAGACCTATAAATAACTATCAATAAAACTTTTTAACCTTTCTCTCTGATACCAAAATAACATGTGACACCCTAGCCCTCGCATAGGATATGGCATGCTCCCATAATACGCTTAACAGATTCCACTCCGACTCAAAACCTATTAAATATATTACAAATGATGTTAAAATAATTTTTGAAATTCTTTTATAAATAAAATTTCAAAACAAATGTAAAGTACTTTATGTTTTCAAAACAAAACAAAGAAATATCTTATCGTACTTTCGATCGTGAAAATGAGGGCCTCTCAAATTTTTTACTATTAATTATAATAAAAATAATGTATTATAATTAAATTATTTCAAACCAAATTCCATATATTACAATAGATTTTAAAGTAACAAACCATTTATAATTCCAAATTCTTTCACTTATACACATACATCAAATAAATAAGTTAAATACACAAAATAAATACATTTTATCACTGGGTATGCTACATAGTTGCATGCTTACATCGTATTTAACAAGACACACTTATGAAATAACTATTTAGCTGCACTTTGTTATAGCTTTATCTTTCTAGGTGCGAGTCTTAATCAAACCTTACTTTTCCCACTGTTATGATCTGTGTTCATAAAAGAATTAAATTATTTTTTAAGCATGTAAAAGAATTAAACATTTCCAAAATCATAAACTCAATATGCATCACATATTGTAAACTTTTCAAAAGTATAATAATATATATCATCCCAATAAATCATTTTTCATCACTCTTTTCTTTTTTTATATTTTCCACTATCATGTCACAAGTTACACTTACCTGTAACCCGAATGGGAGACAAGTCTCAATCCCACCTTTAAGGTGACTATATCTCATCATACTATCTGAGTCATAAGTTACTATAAACAAATTATTGTAACCTAAATGGGAGATGGGTCTCAATTCCATTCTTAAGGTGACTCTGTATCATAAGTTACTGTAAACACATTACTGTAACATGGATGGGAGATAGGTCTTAATCCCACCCTTAAGGTGATATCATGTACTCTAGTGTTCACACCTCTCATTGGGGAGGGAATCAATAACTCAACCTTCAACTCAATGAGGAATATCTCATAATCAACTGTCTGTCTCATCACCATCTGGCTATTACTGATTATGAAATATAAAACCTTTTTCACACTTTTACCAAATCATATATCAAAATAATAACATCATATACCTTTTTAAACTCTCTTTAAAACATATGAAATCAAATAAATCATATGAAATCAATCCACAAATTAAAGCCAGGTAAAACACATTTTTATATCAAAGAATCTATAATAAAGAATCTGAGGCAATTGAAATACTTATTCTGAAATCAATCATGAAAAATAAATAATTTATATAAACAAATTTGTCATAATAAGATATCTAAAATAACATCGACATCCATTTTGTAACCAATCATAGAAAATAATCAATTATATATATATATGTATATATATATATCAAAGCTTAAAACCATTGCAGAACATAATCGTTGTTCACTTATTGTGCACATACCTTGATAAAAATCCTCCTCCACTTCTTCAACCTTTTCTAACACTCTTTTGTCAATTTATTTTGCTGCATAGCAATAGAATTATCATAATAAGCCTAACCACTCCCTTTTTCAACTATAGTAAAAATTACCAAATAACCAACATTCACTACTCACTCCCAACTATTTCCATATACCAAAATTACCTAATATTCATACAATAGGTTACTTTATTCATATTTTATATCATATGCATCAACTAACCCAAATTACAGACTTTTAACAGAATTTTAACAAATTTTCATCTATAATTCAGATATTTCAACATTCTAACTTCATAATCTACCAAACCACTTGCAAAAACACAATTACCTTCCTCCAATTATCTTTATACAACTCCAATTCATCATTCAATAACATTTCTAACATATTTTATACCCAAACACATCGTTAATCATAAAAAGCTTAAATAATCAACTTGCCTCTATCAATTGCCTTTGAATCTTGGACAAATTCCTCTCTATAACTCAAAACCTAAAGAAGAGAAGAAGAATTGAAAGAAAATTTGTTGAAGAAAAATGAGGAATCTGACCTAATTTAACTTTTAAAAAATCAATTTTAAGTCACGTATGATTGTACCGGACCCTATACGCCCGTACAACCTCATTCCACATTTGCATATGGCCATACTATCACCCTGTTCGCCCATATCACCTTATTCCACATACATGTATGATCATACTATCACCCTGTATGCCCATACCACTATAAAAAAATCACCTACTACTAATTCTGCTGAATGCTTGGTACACCTGTACCAACCAAGCTGTACACCCGTATGATTGCCTTAATAATTTTTGGCTCTCACAACTCAACATACGGTACATCCGTACTATATTGGTATGCTCGTACCAATAACTCCAATATTTGGTATGCCTTTACTATAATTGGTATGCCCATACCAACACCAAGATTTGAATATTATTATTTTTATTATAATTTCAATTAGTTCCTTACTTAAGCATTCTCATACTTATTCTTCTAGCCCTTATTTATGGATGTTACATACATCATATGAGGCTATTTAGTAGAAGAGAAAACCATGTTTTCTGGCTAAAATGATGAATGAAAATTGATTGTTTGATTATCATAGATCATTTAGGCTATTAAGAAACCTTAAATGCTATTGTGTCATTTATGAATAAGCAAAATCATAAGTAAAACCCACCAAATTAATGAAAATCAAGAAAAAAATGAGAATGTAGAAGGAAAATCAACTTACCAATGCTTAGTGAAGCTTAATCCTTGATTTCTAAACATGATTAGGGTTTATATATGATTAATTAGTCTATAATTACCTAATTACGAGCTTGATTAAGTGATATTAGATTTTGACAGAGTTTTGCCTTAGAATTTATCATTCGGGCTCTTAAATGCTAATACCCAAAGGGTATTTATAAAATCTAAGAGATAAGAAGCTAAAATGTATTAGCAATATGGGAAAAAAGTGAGATTTTAAACTTCATGCATCACATGAAGTGTTATATGTGATGCATGAAGTTGAAAAAGTACTTCATGTGCTAGCTTACATGGGCCATAAACTAGATCCATCATATATCCAAATGATTCATAAGACTATGAAACACATATATGCAACTTGGTTTTGATAACAGGAAACTATGTCAAGCTATATCGAGAAGAGAGCAAGTTTCCAACACACGCTATCATATCCACACACCTAGCATCATTGTGTACATGCATTTAATGCATACATTATAGTGAATGATTGATTAGTGCATGAAATGTATGAATGAGATATGATGCATGAATGCTCTGATATAATGAATGTGATATGAAGTGCCTTATAAACAAAGGAATTCCATATGATATGGAATTGATAGAGAAAGAAATGAGAAAGAAGTGAAAAGATGATTATAGAAGTGAATATGTGTTAATGATACGAATTTGGTATGCTTTTATTGAATGCTTTAAATGAAGCTCTATGATGGAATTTATGTATGTAAGGTGATGCATTAGCATGTTTAACATGTTATTAAGTGATAAAGCATAGTTTAAAATTTATGGATATAAGTTGAAGTGAAGTAAAAATAAATGGTATATTAATTGGTAAGTTATGACATAAATGGAATTCCATGAAAAGATAAGGTTAATATTGGAAACTATGTTATGTATGACTTATTTCCATTTTACTATGATGTAAGGTAAGTGCAATCGTTATGTAATCATGATGTAAAAATGGTTATGAGGAAGGGGAAATAAATTGGTTCAAGTAAGTTACCTTAGCTCATCATATGTCTTCATATGATTGGTCCTTACTTAACTTAATCAAAGAAGAGTCTTATATTATCTTAAAGGAGGAAGCAAGTCAATTTTTCATCCCTTTCTTCACTCAACATTTAGTTTCTATCTCTTCTTCTTCTCTTTGCATTTTAACTTCAGAAAAACAATCTTTCAAGGTAAGATCATGTGTAGAATTCAACTTTTATGTTACTTTTATGTTCTATGCACTTTATGTATGACTTATTCTTCATCTTCTATGCTTTCTTACTTGCTTAATGAAGAAGTAAGTTGATGAAGGGCTATGATAATTGTATGTAAATGAAGAAATTTTGATTGAATGATGAAAAATAAGAAAGCTAAGTTATTTTTTTGAGTGTTATATGTAACCGAATGAGTTATTATCATGGTATGCATAATTTATATTGATCCTTAATATCTATCATTTGAATATGTTGCTTTGACTACTATTTAAAGTGTGTGAATGATGTTTAAAGGTGTTTAGAAGGTTTAGTATGCTTAAAGGTTGATAGAAAGATGATTTAAAGTAATAGAAACTTGAATCCAACTTGTTGCCCAATTTGAGTACTTTTTGATTTTCATTATTTTAGGGAGGCAGAATTGTGTAGCATTTGAGTTTGTATGAAAACATGATTAATTATATTTAGATGATAAAAATGGGGTTTAGTTGCATGAAAAGGTGAATTATAGCATGATTAGGCTAAAATGTTCACTATGGAGGCAATAAGGCATATTACTTGAATATGTTGTATGCATATGGCTTTAAAGTGTATATATATGTTATGTATGCTAGCTAATTGGACCTAAGTTTGTGTGTAACATGTAAATATTGTTTGCATTTGGTATGGTTTTATGTCAATGTGAGTTAGAGGTCAAAATAGTTAAGATATGCATGAGGAAACTCATAAGGCAACATGTGGAGCATATTGTGCAAGATGTGTAACTTGTGTATACTATGAGAGATATGAATGTATAATTGTAAATTTAAATATATTGCTTATAGATATGACTTAAGACAACATGTTCATGCATTAAAAGTGACTACATGACTAAGTTATGATAGGGGAAAGAATTGTACAAGTTAGTGGTATGCTGAAAATATGCATTTTAGTGTTGCATGTAAATAAGTCATCTTGTATTAGTTGTTTACATACCAATTGCCATGTGAGACTTAAGATATACATATGCCTTATTCTATAAAAGGTAAAGAGGTAAATTTATGTGAGTTCATGGATGTTACAAGTTTGATGCAAGTATGCCTTAAAGTATGCAAAATAATGCATTTTAGCAGCTTAATTTGGGTATGCAACCATTTTACTTTTCAAGGCCTAAATAAGCAAAATAAATTGTATCTATAGCTTGAATTAAACACTGATGAGTCTAGTTTATGATGGTATATGGTATGTTTATGTTAAAGGCCAAGAAGACTATTTAAATATTCATTTAATCCAACTATGTCACACCCCTCATGGTGTAACATGCTCCTATAGAATAGTTAATAGTCTCCACATAATTGAAAACTATTAATTATCCTATAAAGGATGCATAAAAATATATATATTTTTGTATTTTTAAAATTTTGAAATAAACATATACTTAATAAACATCGATGCAATTATTTACCACATTAGACTCATATACATAGTTGCATAATTACATAACTTAGGAGTACTTGACATTTTTAAAACCTGGACATATAAATAGTCCTACTTATTGGGTATCTCTGATCGGTATGCTTCCTTGTAAACTTTCAACCTACATTTATCAAATGAAAAATGTTGAGTATATTACTCAATGATGCTATATAATATATGCATAATAACCATATCATAAGCGTACCTCATGATTCAAATATCTTTTCATTCATAAACATATCATGCATCAAATTCTATATAAAATATGTTGATGCCTACTCAAATACTTCTTATGCCATTAAATAAAATACAAAATATCTTAATCATGAGTAATCTTTACAAAAATCACCATAATATAGCATTAAAATGCCCTCTTAACTCAATAACATTGAAAATTATCTATAAACACTCAATAATAGTTCAAATATCATGGAACACTGTTTCACATACTAATAGTATCACCTGCCTTTTGATGTCTATAGAAAATATTTATTTCATGGTATGTAAGTCATTAATGTCAATTCTATCAATTAAACATTGTAGCAATCATGCCTATTCATAATCATAACCATAATCAGCATAATTCTCTGTAACAAGATAATACCAATGTAATATAACATTAAATGAAATCATAGTAGCACTTTTGTATCATATTCTACAATCTTAATGAACCTTTGTCAAATAGCATTAAGAATAATAACTACCTATTTTTGTATAATGTCATATTACATTCATAATGATCTATTATCATGGATCAATAATAATTGACAACTATATCATCTAAGATCAATAATAATCATTGTCTATGCAAATCATAGTACAATTTCATTTTTGAACTGAATAGTTCACTATATGCACTTATATTGTGCCTTTGCGTTCACTTTGCCTTTACTATTTCAACATAACATAAAATGTTATGGAAACATGAATATAAATATTATAAATAGTAATCTATGACTTCTTCTGTGTAAAATAATATATATAAGTCATCATGTCTCTGTAAACATCAATATATGTACACTTATAGTGCACCTGTAATAACATTTTCTTTCATTTCATTGTATTTAAAGAATAATGCATGTTTATGTATAATCATGCTATTCAATCTCTCCCTACTTTCTCCTGTAACATTTCATTTCATTTCTATATGATTATGCATAATTTCATATTGGGTCCTGTATGTACCGGTACTCATCTCCCGTAGCAGGGCAATGTAATTGTATGGTCCAATGAACTCATATTTTTAACTCCAATCAGGAATGTTGTTGCATGATTCCACTAAGGGAATCTGTATTTTTAATTCTAATTAGGAATGTTGACCCAGTATGCTTCCATTTCATTTTTTATTGTATCATTTATGTATCATTTCTCTCTTTTCCCATCTTATATCCTTTGCATGACATGTCATGATTTTGAATGTGTATGTAAATGATTCATAATATGATACGTATGCATTATGCTTAATGTCATGATGAGTATGGAAATTAATCAAGTATACCAATAATCTTTATGCTGTATGATTCAATATAATAACTACTATTCAAAAGCATGACATATGTATTATCACGGAATAATATCCGTATGCTATAAATTTTCAATAATGCATAAAATGTCATTATAAGAGAACATTCGTAATTCATTTCCTATGTAGAATCATCATAAGATATACTAAATATGGTAAATAAATAAATAATAACTATAGTGTACTTATGTACACCTTTCCACTATTGATTGAGTTATTGATCGTGGAAATCTTAGATAGCATAAACCTGTTTAGATGATTAGTAGTCACTGTCACTGTTCCTCCATTGAGTTTATGACAAATTTCATTATTCACTTAATTAGTAAAGCTATTTACATTTTTCATAAAGTTTCTCACCATTAAGAATTCATAAAAAATCCATTTCATGTAGTTATACTTCAATCTCTAGTCATGATAGTCATATTTGCACATTTTCATCTCATAGCATTACATTCATCATAAGTAGTAATTTTATATGCTTTTAGCCAATTAAGCATTTGAACAAAATACTATTCATCATGAATATTTGAATAAGTCATAAGTAATTACCCTTATTTATATCATTAAATACCCATGTATTCAAGTATAGATGCATATATAAGTCATATATGTAATTTAGCCATCCTTAATGTCCTAATCATTTTTACATATTAAGTATACTTAAATACCATTGACCTCCATTTGATAACATAATAAACCATTAACCTTATTCATGTCTTAACTACTCCACATATTCAAGTATATGCACATATTTAAGTCACATATATGCATTCTAGCATGTAGGTCATGTATCTTGATCAATTCAATATGTAAGGAACATTAATCAATCATGACTAAAACATAAGACATTAAGGTCAATTTATATCTATAAGTGTATATACATGTGTATAATAAAAAATATTGAGGTTTAGATATGAATAACTTTAAGTTTGGAAGCTTGGAACATGCATTCATTAAGTTGCCAAACATACAAGGCATGTTACTATTCATTTGCTAAGGTGAACTATTCATTTGGTATGTTACACTATTCATTTGGTCATTTTTATCATGAATCCCTTTATATTTTGCTTCCCATTTTCATGCATCTTATGGTTCTTACGGAGCAATATATAAACCAAGATAAATTCTCATAAATAAATCATCATTTGATGCACATTTGGAAGCACAGTTTCATATAGACAAGTTACCAAAAATATAAGCATTTCGAGTATGCACAAATTTATGTATCAAACTTGACAATTTATGTTTACTATTTTGTACCTTTGTGTCTTTCATGGGGCTTTTGTATAACTTAATGACCTTGAACATAAGCAAAACTTATACCATTAAAAACTAGACTTAATAAGACTTAATTTGAGATATTACTTGTAATTCTTGAAATTCAATTATGCTGTCAAATTATAAAAGGCCGTATACTATAATTTCTTGCCTAATTTCTGCTTAAATGTAACAGTTCATATGACATGATTTTTTTGACCTAGCAAATGACCTTAGAATTTTTGGAGCCTGGTACCATTGGAAACTAGATTTAAAGATATTTCCAATGGAATATTATAAAATTTTTTTGAATAATATTAAGGTAGTCAAAATGCAATTACCGTATACCCCTTACTTTGCTTTTAAGGTCCAGTTTTAGCAAACACTTGCATATATCATGTATACTTCTTCCTTTAAGCATCCTAATTACTTCAAAATTTTACCAAATTAAATACACACATACATATACATATTATACACACTTCTAAGTCAAATTTTCTAGCTAATATGCATTTATACCCAACCTAAGGTAGCCAAACACAACCATACACACATGCTGCTCCTATTGCATTCATTTATGCATATTACTTGCAAACTCATTCCAATTGCATTCAAACTTTACTTTGTTCATTCTAACATCATAATTCATCATATTTATATATATTTTAATGATTTATACATTATAACTAAATTATAATGGTCATTTCTAAGGAGGTGAAAAATCATGCAACAAGTATGGACTTTAACATAACTTCATTATTTCTACTTTCCATGCATAAATTCATGATCTTTACTATATTTTATCACTACCAAAACTTCATACGCACTTTCAAAAGAAACTATATCATCATTTACAAGCTACTCAAGTTAGGTTTTAACATAAATTTTACATACCATAATAAAAATTCATTCGGTTGCAAAACAACATTAAATTTAACACTTAGCTTCCATATCTATCATTATTCACTTCATTTTCTTCAATTTACATAAAATTATCATAACCCTACAACAACTTTCCACTCCATCAAAGATGTAAGAAAACATATAAGAAGAAGAAGAAATACTTAAAGTACATAGAATACAAAAAGAAGCATGAAACAAATTCTCCATATGATTTTACCTTGAAATGTTGTTTTTCCTTAAATTAGGATGCAAAGAGAAAGGAGGAGAGGAAGATTTCGAAATGGAGAAGGAAGAAATATATTACAACTACCCATATTTCCATTTTTATTGATATTTATTTGATTTAATACAAAATTTAAGTAGGAACCGATCATATGTTGACACTTATCAACATATGATAAGCTTGCTTATTAAACTTAAATTCTTCTTCTTTTAATTAATTATTACTACATCATTTTTGGATCATATTCACATAAGAATCTTACATGTCATGCATTACATGAATGTACATACATATCATACATAAATTGGTTTTTAAAATTACCCTTTTCTTTTCATGAAATGATATTTATGTCCTTAATCACTACTTAATTTATAATAAATTCTAATTTCATTTAAACTTTCATTTATATATTTTAGCATATAATTTATCATATAATAGCATGTTTAACATGTCAAAACATCACTTATCACATATAAATTGCACCATAGAGCTTCATCTAAAGCATTCAACAAAAGCATACCCGATTTGCATCTTTAGTGCACATTCACTCTATAATCATCTTTTCACTTTGTTTTCATTTCTTTCTCTATCAATTTCATATCATATGGAATTGATTCATCTCTATATCATTTCATAATATTTCCTCATCTCAATCATTAACAAATCACTCCTTTTGTATTCTCATAGCATAAACATGTCATACATGTTTTTCTTATGCTTACAACTTTAAACATTTTCTATACTTCATGTATTCTCTTACAATGAAATACATGCATACATATATACTTTGACATTTAACATAATTAATCCATGCTTGCACATCATTATAGAATGACCATAAGATACATACATGTGCATGAATTTAAGGTGCATATGAGGGTGTGACAAGTCATCCCCCCTAAAAAAAATTTGGACCCAAAATTCAAACATTAAGCATTTTTTTATAGGTGAGGCTCCCAATAAACATAATATTGAAATTTCATTCAGCCGAACTCACCTGATTTTTTGACTTATATAATCCCCTTGAGCCCAGTTAACATTTATTACTCTTTCCATTCTTTTGCAAATGTTTTTTCAATTTATTATCATATAAGATTGTATATATATGTAGCCATCCTTCTAGTGTACTATAACTCCGATCATATTCATTAATAAGTTCTTATATTAATCCTAAATGACTTCTTTTAAACCAGGATGCATACTAAAATTTCTATCCATCATTATTAATATAAATATATAATATATTCATATTGTCTTTTAGATGCTCATCTTTGTTAACCAGTATACCCATAATCTACTTGTATAGGTAGCAATAAACTGTCTTGATTACTCTATCAACTTCAAACCGTACCGTGTCATATTTTGAACTATATAACATTAACCTTGCAATAATATCAGTAAGTCTTCTTTATTCTACCCATTAAAATGTTGTTCAAACTCCTATCTATCTTTAATTCCCCAAGATGAAAGTATCATGAAAATTCATAAGTCTTCTATAATATTAGTCTTGTAAATCTTAATTAACTGATAAACATATGTATCTTGTTCTTCATACCTTGTCATTGCATTTGATTTCAAAACAGCATGATCAAATAGTCTTTTTAAGTCTTCCTTATTTATTTCCTGTATATCTCTATGCTTACCAGTCGTCAGTAAAGTTCATATTAATTATTCTACTCTATTCCATGCTGAAGGAACAATAATATGTTTTGAATATCATCTTCAACATTCAATCATTTCCTATCTCATGATTAATAATGACCATGTCTCATTTCAATCCAGTGAATTTCATAGCATTTTCAACCAAGTATAATGATAAGTCTTGAATAATAATTACTTGTTCTTCATTATAGTCCCGTTCTAGTACCCATAACCATAATACAATAACTAAAATCTCTTTTATCTAATAAAATGTTGAAACCATGCTTTCAATCCATTCAGTTATGTTAAAATCATCTGGTATAGAGTTATATAAATTAATTTAGTACCTGTCATGTTTGAATTTCAATTTCAACTTCATTTTCATTATTTAGTAGTAATTATAGCAATTCTTTTATACTTTTACAATCTTCAGATGTCTCTGCCCTATTTTACTATTTTTGTTTATATAGCTATATTCATCCCTATAATAACACTTTTCATTTCATAACTACCATAGCAAGATTAGTTATAATTGATAATTCATACCTCTATAGTTGGTGTTAATATATATAAAGTCTTCAAAGTCATTATCTTCAATTCATAATAAATCATCGTTGAATATAGCTTGTAATTAATTAATTCAATTCACAATACTCTGTATAATAAATAAGTTGTATTTGCCCAAGTATCAATAATATCCTATCCCTGTAAATGATGTATCCATATATTAAATCCTGATTCTAGGTATTTAAAGTAGTTGAACAAGTAATTCCAGTATAGGTAAAAATGAGAAGTTTTAAAGTCAAAAATGTCAATATATCAAATCAGATAATACTTCCCAAACACATTATCAGTAACCTGTGCATTCCTATTTTATCTCTCTGTGTGATCTCGATCCAATATTCTCTATCTTGAAGTTTTACTGATCAAGACCCTGTTTATTATTTATACCTTGAGATATCATGAAAGTGTATCAAATATATACTTGCATTTAAATTACATTTACCCATACTATCAAAAATACTACATAATTCCATAGGTTATACCAATCTCTAATAGAGTACCTAGGTCTTCCATAATCATAATGTACATCAATCTCTGTTCTAAAGCATTTTGTACAGCATTTATTGCAAATAATACTCCATTTAACAAATACCTGTACTTACTCAGATAATTATCCAACTAGCCTCTAATTAATCTTAACCCTATCTCTGGTTTCAAAAATACCTCTTTATGGTTTATGGTTTCCATCACCTTGTTTTCATACATATATAATCATGTTAAACATGCATATGATCTATCTATGATAAAATAAATGGATCTCACCATTTAGTAGTGAGGACTTAATAATACTCCTGGTTATGTAACTCATCCTTTATAGGTAGTAACAATTCAAACTACTATGGAATATGCAAGATTAACACTACGAGCAAACCATTGTTGTGATACTGTGAGGAGTAGCACATCCCGGATGTGGGAGCGCTGCACGCTGTTCGGCGTTAGATGTCGTGGTGCTTGCTCCCGAGTGACTGAAACCATGGTTAACCTGCGGACCTAGAGATCGCGTCGAGAAATGCTATGGAGTCGCCACCCGATCCACTTTACCAGCTCGATTGAGTGATTAAAATGGACCGAGAAATTAAACCCGAGCCTTCCTGTGTTGGAAAGCAGCCCGAATTTCTTCAGAGTTGGTTTTGGGATTTCAATTTTATTCGTATTCCGTATTATTATATTCACTTTATCTGATTTTAATGAAAAGTCAAATCACATGCAATTTAGGTTGTTTATGAATTAAGTCTGGTTTTATGGTAATAGGCAGATAAGACATTTAGCATGTGGGAAAGCAGTAAAATAGGAAATGAAAGCAATAAAAGCAGGAAATAAAATACGGGCATTTACGTACAACCCGCTCGAATAAAAGAAAAACGATAAATAGAAAACAAAACTCGGGTATTTAATACAACCTGTCAAAAATGAATATAGAAAGCATAAAAAATGGGGCCCGAGAAAATCCTCGAAATCCGTATCTGCACGTTTTCCCGTGTTACGCCGAGTTTGGGTTTCGTTTGAATCCCGAAGTCAAAAGTGACACTACACTCTAGTCTCCGTACGGTCCCTTCAAAACTCAAACAAACACGTAAAAAGGAACAAAAATACGATACCAAAACAAACACAATTATTAATCATACAATCGAATCAAAGCAAAATGATTCAAAACACAACATTAACATCCAAAACATCAAAAACAAAAGCAAAACATATGAGTCTAACATGCAAATCATGCTAAAAATCATAAAATAAAGCAAGGAAGATTCGGCCAAAATAAAATAAAGTCAACATTTCATGATCATACCCGTACGGGTATGTATGGAAGTGAACATACCCGTACGGGTAAACAACATACCCGTACGTACAAAATAAAACAAAACATACCCGTATGGGTAAACAACATACCCGTACGGGTATGATCAAAATAAAACTTACCCGAACGCATGTATCAGTCAAAAAAAATGATTGGAATCAAAATGAAAATGAGAAATCTTACCTTTTGTTGATTCTCCTTTTGATCTTCAAGCTTTAATCCAATCCAAAAGCTTAGGGAATTCAACAAAAATATCTAAGATCAAGTCTAACTTAGCTAGCTCTTTCCAAATTTTATGAATTAAAGCCAAAATTAAGTTTTAATTTTGTTAATTTCAGAGTTAATTAATTTTTTTTTTTTCGTAATTTTTTTTTTAAAATTTTCCCCTCCCGTTTTCCTTACTTAATTTTCTAATTATACGGTCTGAGGCAACTTACCCGTTCGGGTATCTTTAGGGACCGATTCGGGTAAGTTACATACCCTTACGGTTAAGTAACTTACCCGTATCGCTCCT
>CANYBF011056937.1:0-17306 GCA_948192965.1 Dalechampia spathulata | reverse complement strand
CAGCACAACCACCATTAGGCTTAGAGTGTGTCCCCATACGACGTGGTTATGAAGGATCCCTGGTGGCACAGGCATTGGTCTTCTTCTGGGGACTGGTGTCTGGGTCACGGGAGCATGTCCTCCTAGGTATGGGCTGGGTGTGACAAACCATGTATAACTGAGGATATTTATTACAAACTAATTCAAAAATAAACTCTATCTACTTGACTCCAACTAAATAGGAGTTTATTAGCAAAACACTAACAACTTTGAAATAGTTAGACCCAACATTTTATAGGCTTACACTCAAACCTTTATAATAGAGATTAATCTCACAGGATTATGCTCTCAATTATAACAATAATACCCAATCAATTACTCTCACCAACCCTAAATTAACACATCCCAAAATCAAGAATGAGAGCAACATAATTTCATGAGCAAATAAAGAGAGATTTATGATTAATGAGTTTAAAGTAATAATTACTTACTTGTAAATGCAAAAAACCAAGTATGAATACTCTCTCTACGTTTAAATGATCGTTAAAGGTATAATTATGTAAAAAGAATAGTTTTAGAACATTTTAAAATAATGCTGAAAAGCTATTTTCAGTAGGTGTATGGTTGTATGTACATGTGATACAATCATACCATAGCCTAAACCAGTTTGAAACTAATTGGGTAGTAGCATCTATATGCCTATATGGTCAAGTGGTACGCCCATACCAAACCTATTGTTCAACCCAGAAAAATCACATTTTTGGCTCTTCTTAAGCCATAACAAGTCTTGGACACCCCCAATCATACTAAAAATCAAATTTAATATTTTAAAACATTTTAATAATAACATAAACATATTTTATTAATATTAAAACTAAGATCAAGGACCCCAAGATCTAATAGTATTTATATCTTCTACTGTTGTACGAAAACTTGAATACTAAGTATTGGAAATTGAAAAAAATGGATTTGAATTTATTACCCTTAATTTGATACAAACTTGCATCAATGAAGATAGAGTTTTAATAAACATGTTAGTTAAATTTTAAAATATTCTAATTTTTAGCATTTGTATATTAATTTTTTGATATAGATATTATTGGATGCATAATAGAGATCAAACAATTGGAAATTGTAGAATGAGAAAACAAAAAAGAGATAATTAAATACTTAGCCCTTAGTAAGTATTTAATTATCTCTAATTTATATTTATAAATCGTGATAATGTTTTCATTACATTTGCATTTGTATTGATATTATAATACTTACATGACATGCTTTTAGCATATAAAGTGTATAAGAGGGGACGTGAGGTTAAAAAATTCTTTGGTTTCAAATATTAAAAAATATTAGTTAGATAAGAGGTTATTAAAATATAACTATACATTTTCTTTAACATTTATTTACTCACCTTTTCATTTTTCAAATTCATTTTGTAGTCTTATAAATTAAGATTGATTCACCTTTAATATTCTTTATATATTTTTATTTGATATTTAAACATAAGTATTCAAGGAATTAAATAATAAATTGAAATGTTATTGAAAATAATTATACATTTTATTGACGTTCATTTATATGCCTTTTTCATTTATATTCCCTCCCCCGTATTGCTCTTCTAAGAGTCAGAATCCTTTCATGATTCTGTATGGTTGCACACCTCATGCCTATTCCATGGGAATACTCTTATCATCAAAATATGATCATACCCGTATTGCTCTACTAAAAGTCAAAATATTTTCATGATTCTGTATGGTTGTACACCTCATGTCTATTCCATAGGCATACTCTTATCATAACAATATGCTCATGCCCGTGTTACTCTGCTAAGAGTCAAAATCCTTTCATGATTCTGTATGGTTGTGTAACCTCATGCCTATTCCATTGGCATTCTCTTATCATAGCAATATGGCTAGGTCAAAATGCTATTGAGTTTTCACCGTAATCCCTCATATGATCGGGCAATGATCACCCCTTTTGCTTGCCTTATTAAGAGAATCATACCTCGAGTTCCCAGTGTAACTCTAGGCTAGTATTGATTTGCTAGGAAACTAGGGAGTGGTAATTCTTTTCTTTTGGCTATCTGTTCTATTGGAAGGAAGGTTGGGTTGTGAGCATAAGAGAAACAATTTTATAAGCATATGAATGCTTGAGGGTAAATGTTGGATAAGTATGGGGTTATTTGATCGAGTGCCAAAATGCCTTGTTTTATGTCCATAAACAGCTTATTATAGCATAGTAAACTTGCTAGAATGGTTGACTTGTTTATGTTTTATATTTTGCAGGCCAAAATGGGGAGTTTTGAAGAAACATGCTTAAAAAGGAGACTTTAAAGCTTATTTTGGATTAGAGCCTTGGCATACGGCTTGTGGGCATAAGATAGACCAAAATGACGTGATGTGTTATGTTTTAAGAAGCTGAGTGTAGAAGAGTTTGGGAAGGATTTAAACTCTTGCAGCTGAACGAGGAAGAGATTGAGGAGGATTTAAACTCTTACAACTGAAGATTAAGATCAATATTTATCTGTTTATTTTTATTAGTTTATTTATTTTACTTTCCTTTTATAAAAGGAACATACTCCTACAAGGAAAGGAGTTTGGGTTTTTAAATTAAAGTTGGAATTTTTGAAGAACATTATTCCATTTACTTTTCATTAATTCTAGTATATATTTTCTTTCATCTATTTTTATTTTTTGTTTTTATTCACCAATGATGCGTGGCTAAGCAATTTTTCTTTTCTAAATTAGAAGCAATTCAAGATTATTCATTAATGGCTATGTGAGATCTAAATGATCTTAATTCCAATGGCAAAGCACTATTCTTTTTAACTCTAAATTTCATAGAACCATTGTTGTTCTTAGTGCATGAAAATAAGACTTGTTGCATGACTCTAAGTTCCGCATATTGCTAAGTGGGTTGTTTGATACATAAAAGTCACTCGACTTACCGGAGTGGTAAAGCGGGGTGCTATTCTTGTTATGGCATGTGGTAGTCTTCCTTGTGAGTTAGAGGTCTAGTTTAAACACTAGGGATGCTGGGTCACGATTGCTAACTAGAGTCAGGTCTTTCTAAATCCTAATGCAATTTTGGGATGACTTGTGAGAATCTTATTCCACTATGTCTATCCTGAAATTAGAGGCATTTCATAAAACTTGTTTCATGGTGTCTTATAAATGAAGGAAAGATTGGGGCATATGAGACTTTCTTACAAACTATAATAGACTTAGTGCCATTTTTATCATTGGACTACAAATGAATCGATGATCATAGTTGGTTGATGAATACTTGAAGTTTTTAGTTGGGAGAATTTATTGTTATTGAATTTTCCTTATTTTATTTTTGTTTTTTCGTTTGCTTAATTACTTTCTAAAATTAGTTTCATTTATTTTGAATGCAAAGAATTAAGGAAGTTGAAACTGTCTCTGTGGGATCAACCCTTACTTCCACTACTACAAAATCATAGTTCCAACGTGCTGGTAGTAAGGAATTAATTTGACGGTATTGATATCCAATCAGTAATGAGTTCCAAAATGATGTATGATATGAAAACTATTAACAAAATAAGAATTATGGGAAGCATACTGCATAACTAGCAAAATCTTTCATGGTCGTTTTGTAATTTGCATTTTGCAACGATTTGAATAGGAATCCACATTTATAAATTGTAATCAGTAAAGGCATTAATAATTTTATCTTTTTAAATGTTGATTCTCAATGCCATCACCATTTATTAATGTAGAGGAGAAAGATGAAGGTTTGATAGCATGAGCAACCATCCTTTAAGTCAATAAATGCCTGTTACATTTCCATTAGAAGATCAATAAATGCCTCAGAATTTTGATGGAAATTTTATTAAATTAGAAACTCTTTGAAACCCTATAAATATCAAATAAATATCCATCCTATCATTTGCTTATTGTCATTTTCAAAGCCTATATATATACACACCTAAAAAGATGCAAAACATATCAGCAGATTAATCAATTGTGCAAGTCTGAGATTCATAAGCAATAATTATTCAACTTTCTATCTACACTGAAGTAAACATGGATAAATGGACAAACAAAGGGAACAACAACAAAATTCATTGGAATAGAAGGGGACAGTTGACAACTTGAAAGTGATTTTTCATATTGAAACATCAGTTAGGCTGAAAAGTTCTTTCAACAGCTTTGTACCAAGACTCCACCTTCTTTCTAAGTTGCTCATCTAATTTAGGACGGAAGATGGTATTTATCTTTGTCTTTTCTCCTGAACCAAAAAATTCCTTCTCTATCCATAACCCGACCACTAAACTAGCAATATAGGCTTCTTCAAGAGTTGTTGTTTCTATATCAGCTATTCTCACTACTGGCTGTCCCATCAAGTCCGCCTGGAAATTGCAATGAAACCACGATGCATAAATTTTGAATTATGCAACTGCTTGCATTCAGATAATTATAAGAAAAAGTAATATCAAAATACAGTTAAACTTAATAAAGCTTATCAAACTAGTTACTACCTCAAAAAGATCATATCAATGGCTCAAAAGAATTATCTATCAAGCAAATGGCTCCAAGATAATCACATCAACATCATCCTTATATGCAACAGAAATAGATGATTTTCACACTACATGAAACAGAATAAGAAAGAAGTATAAATAAAATTCTGTGTCTGCATAAAAAGGTTGTTAACAGTTGCTCCACCGTTCAGTCCGAGTAGAAAGTCCTTCTTTGCTTCCTTTTTATCCCTATTTTGATCTCTGTCTTTGTGCATTGAATCCAATACATCTTTAACTTGGAAACACATGCTCTTAAGCATAGCTTGAGCAATGTGAGACTTGCTAGTGTACCTTATGATCCTGATGTAAATCCCATGAGCATTATCATGCCACCATGGAGCAAACAATCCATTAACGCAAGTACAAAATAAACCCCACCAGTTGAGTCAACATGCTTTTTAAGTTCCTCTATCTCACTTGCACTACTAATTAACCTAAGGCCATCTCTAAGCTATTGAATAGTAGCTCTAGCTATCTCTAGACCACAACTAGTACACTCATTTGGACCAAGCTTATAAGCCAATGTAGTCCAAAGGTCATGCTTGGATGTTACTATTTGATCACCTATGCTGAAAAGTAGGAAAGCACCAGTCCCGTAGGTGCTTTTATCCTCATATTTTTTTACAAGCCTGACCAACCATTTCAACATGTTGGTCACCAAGAAACCCTGCAATTGAAATCCCAGTAATAGGCCAAGCTTTCTCAACTTTTCCAATAATCTCTTAGTCGCTTATTACTCTGGGCAGGATTTGAACAGGAATTCCAAGGGTTTTCAATGTAGGTTTATCCCGTTGAAGGGTTTTGAGATTCATGAGCATGGTTTGAGATGCAATAGAGAGATCAATGACATGCACACCACCCTTTACTCCACTAGTCAAATTCCATATTAACCAAGAGTTTATAGTTCCAAACAAAGTATCTCCTTTTTGATAGCCATTCCATTCTGGATCAGCCACTTTACTGAATTGCATGTACTGTTGTTAAAAAGAAATGCATTAAGTGGTCAAATTCCTAGAGAGGTATGTGAATTAATGATTTTAACCGTCATGGACTAGAATACTTCCAATGTCACATTCTAATTTTCACAGCCTCACTATATGCATTTATTTTATTCATATGTTACAGTAACTAATTAATGAATATATAAAATGCATTTATTGGCAATGATGTTTGATATGTTTAACATGTTATTATATGATAAAGTATGGTTTAAGATGGGCATGTATAATTTAAAGTAAAGTTAAGTAATGGTATATTGAATGGTAAGATAGGATACTAATAGAATTATGATAAAAGTGAAGATTATAATTGGAAATTAAGAATATGTAGGATTTATGTCCATATTTTACATGATTAAGAAGTGTGGTATGATGTCATAAGGATGTTTTAATTGACAAAGAGGAGAGGAAAGAAAATTAACTAAGGAATCACTATTGGTTTGCCAAGTGTCCAATTATTATTGGACCCTTCCTTCCTCATCATCATAATAATAATAATAATAATAATAATAATAATAATAATAATAATAATAATAATAATAATAATAATAATAATAATAATAATAATAATAATCATCATCATCATCATCATCATCATCATCATCATCATCATCATCATCACCATCATCATCATCATCATCATCAGAGGAAAGTAGCCAAGTGTTTTCCTTTTTCCTTTCATATCACGTTTTACTCCTTTTTCTTCCTCTTTTGTTCTTATGACCTAGCTTAAATCAAAACCATAACAATTCAAGGTAAGATCATACATAGCTTTTGGGTCCCCTGTTCTTTTGGTGTTTTATATGCTTTACTCATGTTTTCTTCTTCTTCTCCTTTCCTTATTCTTACAAACCTAAATCTTCAAAGGATTGTGATTTAGGTAAGAGTAAGCATGAATTGAAGAGTGTAATCATTTTCTTTCGTTCCTTATGAATGTTTTTCCCTTGAGTTATTTTCTTATGGTTTTTGTGGGGTAAAGACATGGTTTGTGGTATGATAATTTGAGTTCTTGATTATGTGAAGTTGAGTTTGAATTTGATAGTGAATGGCTATAAAGAAATTGAATTGGCTTCTTGGTTATTATGGAAGGTGCAAGCTAGTGACGTGTTGTAAATAATGAATTGTATTTGATGGATGATTGAACTTTAAATTTTGTTAAATTGATATTTCTAGTAAGTTTTAGAAGTGATTTTAAGATGTTTTGGTTATGGTAATGGATTAAGAAGCTTGGGGAATCATTTGGAGGTGTTTTGGGGTGCGTTTTGACTGAAATTTGAACCCAGTTTCACGTTCATGACTTTTTCCAATAGGTTTTGTGAAGTTTTTACTTAAAGTCATGATCGTGCCTTGAAAGCCACGATCATGGCTGCAGCTAGTTTTTAGCTTCAATGAGTGATTTTGTTAGCAACATTTAGAGGTCTTATCGAATGAGTTTTGGGACATGTAATATATTGTTGAAAAGCTCTTTGAGTTTGGTTTCTAATGGTATAAATCTTGTTTTGCTTTAAGGTCATTTGTTTAGTCAAAAGTCTTATGTAAGGTAGACTACTCTTTAGGGGAAGCATGATTTTGCATTTTATTGTAGTATTTTGCTTTGAGTTTTAACTTAGTTAACTATATAAACTTGTTGGTATACTTGAGTGATTGATATATGCTTATATTTAAGTATTATATCTATATACATGTTATGATTTGATTAAATGAGATAAGGGAGTTCACTTATGAATGTTTGAATTGTGTTGTCTATACACATGAATAGGTTGCAATTGGTTCAATGGAAATTGTCACTGTACATTATATGATTGTTCTTATTAAAATGAATGTGTTATAATCATTTAGGTATTTCAGAGGAGGATTTACATCCATCACCAAGACATTTGAATAAGGGCAAGCCTATAGTAGGTTTGTGCTTTTCACTTCTTGATCTTATCTAAGGTCTTGAAATGATGTCCCTATATCTGAAGGTTTGTGCTATTCATCTTAGAACCTTACATAGAGTCTTAAAATGATTAGTTCTCATTTAATTACTTATGATAGCAATGTAGTGAGATTATATTATGAATGATATCATATGGCCATCATTGTTTACAATTATATAAGCATGAGTTATGCAACATGTCATGAATCATCCATACATAAAGATATAATACGACCACTATCATACATGATCATATACTCATTAATCACATGTTATATAATGATATATTCAAGCATGCAAAGATATTCATGACATTATAGTGAAGTTATAAGGTAGGTAAGAGAAAGGAAGAGAAATGTTATAGAAAAAGAAATGTATCGGGTCATATAAGTACTGGATTCCCTTAAAGGAATCATACAGATACAATGGCTCTCCCAAAGGAGATGAGGTTCACAGAACCCTATAGTTATATTAACATTTGGCCTCCTACAGGAGTTGAGTACCGATACCTAGAGGGATCCAGTATGAAAAGGAATTGCGTGCAACATTCCAAAATGAGATAAAAGATTATAAAGAGTTAAAGGGAGAGTGCACAACATGATGCATTCTCAAAAGCATAAATTATCATTCACATATGGTGAAAATATAAGGATTAATGATGACGGATGTATGATACAAATATGTATACATATCATATGCATACATATATACGATGATTCTCTTATATAATAATTGATAGAGGAAAAGGTACAAAGGACTGCATATGGTATATATTCTTATGCTATTAATATCAAATGTTCAACATTGATATAGTAGGATGTTAGTTAATGTTATATGATGATGATACATTAATTTATGAATATTATATGTAATTTGATATTGAATATCAAAATGCCATGTACACATTATCATAGCATCACTGAGTTATATACTCAGCGTTTGGCATTTGATGAACGCATGACCTAGTTCAATTGGGGAGAGGAGTAGCTGATCTACAGTTGGCTAAGGTTGGGTCTTTCATAGCTCTATCTTGAATGCATTCTAGACTTTTATAATGTACTCTGAGATGTCACTTCTCATTATGTAGCACATTTCATTTCTCATTTGGCAATATTACTTATTGTGGTGTATTTGTAATGTATACTTATGTGATATCATTATAACTCGTTGATGTGAATATGATAATATTGTAGAATGACAATAAGTAAACGGTACATTATGAAAAGGAAATTTCACCATGGGACTCGATGAATAGTAACTTATAAATAGTGTTTGGTGAATAGTAATTTATGAATCATGCTTAATGAATAGTACTTATAAAAAAATTATTATGCATCCCTTGTACTGTAATTAATGATTTCTTTTCTTAGAAGGTTATTAATTATGCTACGAGAGCATGTTACACCGGGTTTGGGTGTGGTAATAATAAAAAAATAAAAGAACATAAACTAAAATTTATTTCTGGTTTTTTAAGTCCCAGTTCCAATTCCCTTTTTCTATTTACTCTTCTAATGGATCACTCAATATGATGACACACTTCAGGTGAGTCAAATATCCTTTGTAGAATGGTTTTAGGCTATGTTTGTTCATTTTAAATGTCTTCCATGTGTCTATGCTCTTAATCTTGACTGCTTCTTGCGGGAAAATTTTCATGACAAAAAAGGGCCTAACCATCTTAATTGTAGCTTCATGGGGAACAATGTTAACTTGGAATTGAACAACAAAACTTTCTATTTAACCACTAGTTCTTTTCTTTTCCTAAACATGTCATGAAGCTTCTACATTTTCTCTTTGTATATCTTTGAATTGTCATAGGCATCATTTCTGATTTCCTCTAACTCTTGAATCTACAACTTCTTGTGATTACCTACTTTATCAATCAACATGTTACATTGCTTCACAACCTAAAATATTATGTTCTATCTATACAAGTATATGACATGGCTTATTGTAAACCATCCTAAAGGGTGACATTTTGAGAGGATTTTTATAGGTTATCCTGTATGCCCATAGAGCATCATCAATTCTGAGTCTCCAATCTCGCCTGGTCAAACTTACAATCTTCTCAAGAATTGACTTAATTTCCCTATTTGTAACTTCTATTTGGCCATTCTCCTGAGGTGATAAGTAGTAGTTGTTCGATGAGAAACTTTGTATTTCTAAAATAGAGTTATAATCTCTCGATCATAGAATGTGTTACTTTATCGCTGATGATCGCTTTAAGGATTCCAAAATTGTTGAACACATTAGACTTGATAAAGCTAGTAACTACTTTAACATCATTAGATTTTGTGTCCTTAGCCTTTACCCACTTTGATACATAATCTACAAAAACTAAAACATAAAAATTATTAAAGGATGGGGGAAATGGTCCACATAAAATCCATACCCCAAACATCAAAAATTTTACACACTAAAATAACTATTTGAGGCATCTCATTTTATCTCCCTAAACTTTTTATCTTTTAGCAATTTTTATAGTGCTTACAAAACAGATATGCATCATGATGAATTTTTGACCAATACAAACCACTTTCTAATACCTTAGTTATGATTTTTTGTGGACTAAAATGTCCACCACATGCATACAAATGGCAAAACTAAAGGAAGTAATTTCACTTCAATTTTTGGTATACACCTTCTAATTACCTAATCGGTATAATGTTTCCATAGGTATGGGTCATCCCATACATAATACTTGACATTATTCTTAATTATGTCTTTCTCACTCTTAGACTGCTCTTCTGGAAATGACCTGGTGATAATGAAATTTACTATGTCAGCATACCATGGAGAATTTTGTAAGATAGATAATGCAAATTCATTAGGAAATTCATCATGAAATTGATATGGCTCTAAATTTGGTATCCTGCTTAAGTGGTAAGCCATTAAATTTTCTGATCCTTTCTTATCTTGCAACTCTAAATCAAATTCCTAGAGTAATAAAATCTAGCAAATTAATAATGGTTTAGCTTCCTTCTTCTTTAGCAAGTATGTAAAGGTTGCATGATTTGAGAACACAATAACTTTAGTGCTTAGCAAATATGAATGCAATTTGCCTAAAGTAAAAACAATAACATATAGTTCTTTTTCCATGGTCGAATAATTGCATTGGGCACTTTCTAATGTTCTCAACGCATAGCTTATGATATACGGATCCTTCCTAACTCGTTGATTAAGTACCGCTTCAATTGCATAGTTGCTTGCATTGTACATGATCTCGAATAACATTTTTCAATTTGGTGGTTGCATTACATGGGCTAAAATTAACATCTATTTTAACCAATTAAATCCTTTTTGAATGAATCATCAAAATACAAATTTGACTTCCTTTTGCAAAAGCTTGCAAAGTGGTTAAGCAATTTTTGAAAAGTCTTTTATGAACCTCCTGTAAAATCTTACATCGTAAAAAAAAAAGTAAACGTCCCACAACATTTGTAAGGTAAGGTAATGATTTAATAATATTGATTTTCATTTTGTCTATCTTTTTCTCAAAATAACATGGCCTAAAATGAGGCCTTGATTTACCATAAAATGACATTTCTTATAATTGAGCATCATGTTCTTCTCAATACAACATTGCAAACCCTTTGGCTAAATTATCAAGGAACTCATAGAATGAATTTCCATAAATGGTAAAATTGTGCATAAAAACCTCAATAATGTTTTCAATGAAATAAAAAAAATATGCTTACCATGCAATATTGGAATATGGTAGGTGTATTACATAGTTTGAATGACATACGATTGAAAGCAAAAGTTTCGAATGGATATGTAAATGTCATCTTTTCCTGATCTTTGAGTGCAATTGGAATTTGATAAAATCCCATGTAAACGTCTAAACAATAATAATGCATGTGACTTACCAAGCACTCGAGCATTTGATCAATAAATGGAAGTGAAAAATGATCCTTTTGCATGACGAAATTCAGTTTATGATAATCAATACAAACTCTCCACCCATTTTGAACATGAGTAGGTACCATCTCACAATCATCATTTTGAACTATTGAAATACTTATTTTCTTCAATATGACATGTATCAGACTTACCCATTGGTGGTTGGATATCGAATAGATCATGCTTACATCTTGTAAATGTAGAATTTCTTTTTTCATAATGTCCATCATAATTGTGTTTAGTCTATGTTGGGACTCTCTTACCCACTTTTGATCTGGCTCGAGTAATATTTAGTGCATGGATATTGATGGGATTATTCCTTTAATATCAGTAATCGTCCATCTAATGGCTTCTTTGAATTTCTTCAATACGCCAACCAATGTTTTTTCCTCCTTTTCAGTTAGCTTATTGGAGACGACATTAGTAGCATTTTTCCTACACCTAAAAACATATAATTAATGTGGTTGGGTAATGGTTTAAGTTCCAAATTTGATGCTTGCAAAGTTGAACATAATAGTTTAGCATGAGGGTTATTTATTTTCAAACTTTATTCAATTAATAGCTCTTTATCCAAATTGTCAATAACCTGAAACAAATTATTTTTCAAAATCAATGAATCTTTAAAATTCTCAAAATAATTTAATATCAATTGTAACTCATCCTGCTCATCAATTTTAAAAACTTGTTGAACAAGTGGTTCAATAACATCTATGATATAAACAATAAAAACATTGGGAGGTTATTTCATTACATCATACATGTTGAATTTAATAACCTCCCCATCAAACTCTATAGTCAACGTCCTTTCATAGACATTGATTTTAGTTTGGGCTATTATTAGGAATGGTCTCCCTAACAAAAGGTTGATTGATATTGAAGGTATTTTTCTATCAATCTGCATAATCTAAAAATCCACGGGAAAGATTAATTCATTAACCTGCACTAAAACATCTTTTAGAACTCTGATAGAATAAATCGTGGATCGGTTTACTAATTGTCTAACAACTTTAGTTTCCTTCAAAGGAATAACATTCAAAGAATCAAAAATCAATGAAGGCATAATATTTATAAACGTACCTAAATCGCACATAACATTTTTCACAGTAATGTCACTAATTTTGATAGGAATAATAAATACACCTTTATCCTTATACTTAAGTGATATTTTTCTTTGAATGACAGCCAAGACACTTTTGTTCATGTTCACTTTTTGGAAATAAATAACTTCCTCTTATTCGTACAAAGATCTTTTAAGAATTTAGCATTCCTTGGCACTTGCTTAATTGCATTAAGTAGGGGTATGTTCACTTGAACCTTTCGAAAAGTCTCAAAAATCTCCCTTTGCTCTTTCTCCTTTTTCATTTTTTCTAACCTCTCTGGAAAGGGTAGTCGAACCTTTACTAGTTTTTCCTAAATTAATTTGTCATTTTCTTCAACTTTTTCCAGTTTTGACTTTTTGGTTTCAATCTCCTCTTTCATATCTAACTTTGGCTTTTTATTAGAAATTTTCGGTGATATTTTTCCGCTTTGAAGAGTCATTACACTTATATTTTCCTTGGGATTCACTTTTAGTTATGATGGTAGCTTTCCTTTAGACTCCAATCAACCTAAAAAGGTTGCAATTTGCATGACCTAATTCTTTAATTTTTAAATCTGTCTTGGTAGCCTACTAAAATTGTTGAGTATTAGTCACTAAAGTTTTAACCATATCTTCGAGAGACATACCTGATATTTGCTAGTTCAAAGCTACTAAAAATTAGATTGTTGGTTTATGTATCTTAGATATAGATGATCATGCCAGCCTAGATTATAAGTGTTAAAAAATGGATCATATTTCCATTAGGGCAGATAAGGAAATCTTCTAACTGTGTTGGATTGCTCCTCGTTATCTTCTTGGAGTGTTGGATATGTGTCGGTAGGATGGCCATTTTAAGTACATATTCCATATGCTCTAGTTAGTTTGAAATTCATGGTCAAATCCTGCATGATAGAAGTGAGTTGAGAAATTTATGTTTCAAGGCTCGAAGTACTTACCTCATGAACCTTCCTTGGTGAGTCCTGTGTTGTACTAAATGACTATGCATTAGCTATCATAATTGTAATCATATCGCATGTTTCTTATGGTATTTTGTTGATAATCGCACCACCAGTAACTGTATCCATCATCTTGCATTTGATTGGTAGTAGTCCTTCATAAAAGTATTGAATTAGGTTTAACTTGATAATTCAATGTTGAGGGCATGAAGCACACAACCTTTTAAAATGCTCTTAAAACTCATGAAAGGTCTCCACATGCTTCTGCTTAATCGTACAAATTTCTCTTTAAATTTGGGCAGCTCATTTTGCTGGAAAAAACTTATCCAAAAACTATCTTGCTATCTTATTCCATGTCATAATTGTTCCAGATGATAGGTAGTATAACCAATCCTTTGCTGCATCTATAAGTGAAAAAGGAAAATCTCTTAGTTTTATTTATTAGAAATTAACACCATACAATTTCACTTCATTGTAAACAATGTAAAAATTTTTTAAATGCTTATAAGGGTTTTCATTTTCTAAGCCTTGAAAAGTAGGTAACAATTCAATAAGTCCATATTTAAGTTCTAAGAGAACTATTAAGTCTTCATAAGTGATACATAATGGGGTCTAGTCAATTGGTACGGCAGCCATTTGTTGCAAAGTTTATTGGTTAACAGCCATGATAACTTTGTTTATGCTTTCATTATTTGTGTTGTTTTCACTAGCTGTTTCTTCAAAGGTATTTGAACTCTCTGACATAGAAGCTAATTTTCAAAATTTTACCTCTTTCCTTAATCTTTTATCAAACATCTTTATTTTGGTATCAAAGCTTA
This sequence comes from Dalechampia spathulata, assembly GCA_948192965.1. Taxonomy (NCBI): domain Eukaryota; kingdom Viridiplantae; phylum Streptophyta; class Magnoliopsida; order Malpighiales; family Euphorbiaceae; genus Dalechampia; species Dalechampia spathulata. The sequence continues at coordinate 3,116 of CANYBF011056937.1, read as the reverse complement.
AATTATCTATGGAAGATCAAGTGATAAAATATAGAATCAAAGAATATTAGAAAACCGTCTTTAGTAATAATATTAAAATTTGATTAGGTGTCAAATCCGTCAAATTAATTCCTACTTATAACAATCGAGACATACTTGCATTGTTCAAACCAGATTGCTAAAATTCATAAAGAAAGTTAAACATCATAGGATGAAATTTAACTCTTTGATTGCCACTCCAACAAGTTGAGAGATAATTCTAGATCAAACAACTCATATAACAATATGTTGAAGTTGAACTTGTGTAATAGACCCTATTTGCACACGCCCAAAGATAACAATGGTTCTATGATTTATCAAATTAAAGTGAATAACGAGTATTAAAGAAATTAAGTTCATTTTGATTGCACATGAATCAATAATGAATTATTATGTTGTTTTCAATTATGAATGGAAATTACTTACCCTTGCATTATTGGTAACAACATAAAATAAAATAAAAAAATGAAAAAAATGAAAGAAAATACTTGAATAGATTGATGAAAAATAGAATAAAGTAATCTTGATTCCTAAAATTCACCCCTTTATAATAGGAATAAGCCTCCCATTTATAGAAATGAAAAAATTAATTAAAATAAATAAATAATATCTAAGATAATAGTTTTATCTTATGTTCACTTCATGTAATCTGATCTCAGTCAAAATTACAAATTTCAAACTTAAAATCTTCAATTGATAGATTTTTGGAAATTTTACTCTTCTTATGTCCGAAAGCTCAAGCCATAATTTCTGATAAAAATCAAGGTAAAAATGCATTTTTATCATATTTTTACTTTTTCACTAAATTTACCTGTAAAATATAAAAACAAGACCAAGTCAACTATTCTAGCAAGTTTCTATACATAAAATAGACCATTTCAACCATACAAAATGTGCAAATTGACATTCAATTAGAAGGTGAAGATATCAATTGTAAATTGTTATAAACATAGTCATAAATGTTGAAAAAAGTGGATAGTAGTAATAGGAAGAATTAAAGCTTGAGACATTAATATAATTAATTATCTTAAAGGAATTATTTCATGATCAAAATAAAAGTAAATGTGAATATCCTTAGGATAATACAAGCTCATTTAGATTTAGATTATAATGCATGTGTTAAAATAATGAGAAAAAGAGAAGTCGGGTAAGAAAATCTAGCAAAGACAATGAGAATCAAAGAGCAATACATCTTAAGAGTAATTTGAGCAAATATTTATAATTAGAGACTTGAATGTTATAAAAGAGATAAAAGTGTAGCAAACTAAGTGTAGTCCTTTACAATAACAATTTTCAGTAAGCTAACTTGCAACCTCTTCAAGTTTTCAACAGGCTAACTTGATAACCTCTTCAAGTTTTTAGCACGCTAACTTGGTAACTTCAACAAGTTTTTAGCAGGTTAACTTACAACCTCAAGTTTTCATAGTCTTATTTGTAATCTCTTCAAGTTTTTACAAATAAACTAATTTGATAACCTCTTACAATAATCAAATGATTAAATAATAACAATCCTAAAACCTTTACATAATCTATTAAAAAGATTGAGAATAGATATTCAAGTGAAGCTCTTAGGAAAACACTCTTTGGACATTATAAATTTAATCCTTTTCATTCTCTATTGTCTCTTATGTTTTTTAACTTTAAAACTTATGTATTTATACTTGAAAATATGATAATTATATTCTAAAAATATATAGAGTATAAATATGTAAGTTAATCAAAATCATTCTAAAAATAGTTTTTTGTTACATTAAATCAGTAAGTTGAAATCATGTGATAGACATATTTATTACCAAACTTGATTTTTTTAAACTTACCATTTTTAAAATATTCAGAAATCATTTTATCAAATAAAGAATTTTTATATTTTAAAAGATATCAGATTTGAGCTTCATAAGGAACATATTCTCAAAAATTTCTTAACAAAATTCTAAGAAATTCCTTACTAGAAAGATCTTCCAAAAAATCCTTCTTAAAATGCTCCATAAAATGCATCAAACTCCTTCTATAAGCATGATTGATAATTTGAATTTCCATGTCACTTCATGATACTTCCATCTATGTGAATATCTTTAATATAATTTGATTTTGAAAAATCAAATATATTGGATGCACTAAAATCATTCAAAAAATAAAATGAAATAATTTATTTAAATAGATAAGATAATTATCTTTTCAAATTTTGAAATGATCATAATTAAATCACTTAGATAATTACCAAAAAAAATAAGTCAAATTATCCAATAAAGATCTTCAAAATATTTACCAAACATATGATATATTCAATTAAGGTCTAAGAAAAATTTACCAATTATATCATATATCCATATTAAAAATAATTAAATAAATATTAATGTGATTTAAGCAAAATATCAAAAAAAGAACATTAATCACATAGGAAACAAATCTGTAATAGATAAAAAATATTATATCCAAAGTCATAAACATTAATAAAATCAGATTAACAAAAATCACTTTAAATTTCTTAATCAAACACTTTTACTCAATCAATTTTGACATTCATCAAGATTAAAAAAGTCAACACTAAGGCATATTAACATTATACAAAGTTAAAATAGAAGCTAAAAATAAGAGAGATATTTAAGACGTAGTTTGAAAGCTTGCATGACCAATTTTTTAAGATTTAAGGTGTGTGAAAACAATAAACATAAGATACAGGTTATTAAGGTAAGCAATAATTTTATTTACTTCTTCTTTTTCATTTAAAAATAAAATAAATATAAAATATAAAAAGTTTTCCAACTTAAACTTGTATATATATAGAGGCGGATGTCACGTCTCACCGTAACATGCTCCCGTAAACTAATTAATGATCCCCAATACGTGGAAACCACTAATTAGACTACAAGGGATTTCTATGAACTTTTTTTTTTTATTATTTCTAATTTGTGTTTACCTGTTTATAGAATAACAGTGCGCCGTTCTAAGTAGTTGCGGAAGACTTAGTCCCTAAATTGCAATCTTAAACTTTCTGCCTTACAGATTAATTTAATTTAATTAATTAATGAACTTCGCTACTAACCAAGTCCTTGTCCTCAAAACTTCTGCTGAGTTGGTCCTTTGGGAAATCCGAGCTC
>CANYBF011056813.1:0-38798 GCA_948192965.1 Dalechampia spathulata | reverse complement strand
CAATTTCTATTTTCCACCTCATCAATCCATTACAAATTCCACATCACCACTTAATTTAATATTTAATTAAATCATTTTATATTTCTTTCATCACATGCCTTAAATAATACTTTATTAATATCTCTTATCCTTTAATTAATACTAATTTATTTACTCCAAGAATTCCATAATTCATTTATGACATCATCACCTCCAATTATTATATCATCATGATGTCATTAATAAAAATTACTAATTCATCACCTCCAATTATTATATTTATGACTTCATAAATATATATATTATCAATCCTTAATTAATCATTCTTAATAAAATAAAAATCATAATTAAACTTATTCGCTTACATCATCATTATCCTTTATGATATCATAATTCAAATTTCACTTAATTAAACTTTTTATTCCATATTCTCAAATCTTATTTTACATAAATCATCTTTGACATATATATGTCAATTTACTTATTTAATATTCCATTTTTCACTAATCCATAATTATTTTCATACGTATATATTATACATACATTTTTCGCTCATATAATTCGATTATATGATCCTTAATCATACTTAATTCATAAATTACGTATACTCTAAAATAAATCATAATTTATCTTAATTCCCCAATTGCATGCATTTCCATGCGTACGTAATTATTTTTGCCTCGATATACGTGTAAATTATCACTCGATCCAATTTTACACATTTGAGCTCATTTTTTTGTATTCAACTTAGTCTACCATCATTTTATCATCATTTCTTAATCTTGATAAATATTTCCTATCGTTTCCATAATATTTACAATTTTCACCTTGAAATACGTGTATTTTCGTAATTCTACATCATCACCCTATTTTTGATCGAAGAAGGGATAATTTATTTACTGGAATCATTAATTCTTTTTACGCTAAAAATGAGGATGTGACATAAATACAAGTATATATATGTATAGGGGCTAAAATGTAATTTTGGATGTGTATAGGGAATAATATAGGAATTTTTCCAAATAGGGCTCATTTCATCCAAATTTCCATCTCATTTATGACTTATATTTCATTCAATTATGCCCTTTTCTCATTTGGCTGAAACAAATGCATGCAAGCCTCTCCATTATCCTTTTATCCTTTCATTTCTAACTTATCCTCTTCTTAACCTCACATTTTCTCTCTTATGTTCATCTTGTTCTTCAACTTTCTTCATCCAAACATCAAAAGGCAGTACCTTCATATTCTCATTATCTTTTTATTCTTTAAGTTCTAAGCAAGTTTGATTTGCAAAAGCTCTAGTTCTAGTTGAAACAACTCCATTTTAACTTGTTTTAAAAGAAACTGAAGCTATTTCATTAAGAAGACCAAAGTTTGCATGACTCTTTCTTTCTTTTGATTTGATTATTTTTCAAGTTCCAGTAAGATACTTGAATGCATGTCAAGGTAAGGCCAAAATAATTCTTGTTTTCCCTCTTTTTCTTGTTATCCAAAACCTTTCTTCAATGGATCTTCAAGTATATAACTGAAACCATGGAGAATCATGGATTTGCTTACAAACCATAACCTTTTCTTAAAGCTTGACTTGTTTTATGGTTAGATCTAACTCTTTTGAGTACATGCAAGTTATTTTAAGGTGGTCAACAACTTTAAGGAGGTTAAAGAAGTGAAGATCTATTAGGTCCGTAGCAAAATACAAAGGATATCAACTTTAAGTTGAGATTTAAGTTGTTGGGTTTAAAGGTGATCTTGGTAAGTATAATTTAGTGTTGGATCTACTTGATTTATAATTTTTAGTATGATTTGAGTTTTACCATAAACTTTTGAAGTATTTTTAATGGATTTTGATTGATGTTTTAATGGTTAGATGAGTCAAGCTTGTAAAGGACATGAAATAAAGTGAGTTGTGATTGTGTGAGTGTGTTTATGTTGAGTTCTTCACCTTGGCCAAAATATTCAAGCAAAATTTTAATGGTTGGTAAGTTTAAAACATAGTTTTAAAGATGATTTACTTAAAACACAAGATTAATAGCAAAGAAAGTGGCGAAAGTAAGGCTTAAGATAAGTTAATTTGATGATTTAAGGCTTAATATCATTTTAAATGTATATGACCTAAGAACTATGAATTAAATGGTTAAGTTTAAGTATGATTTAAGACATTTAATTATAATTAAGGTTAAATGAAGTTATTAATGATGAGTTAATAATAAGTCCCTCTATAAAATTTAAAACATCTTAAATCAATGGTTCAACTTTAATTACTAACAATTTAGTCCTTAAAATTAGACTTTCCAAGATTATTGTTACCAAATTTTCAAAATTTCCAACTTACCCTTAGACAATTCCATTAATAACATTTATGTCCTTTCCAATTACCTTAACTATATTTCAATCATGAATACTTACTATTAGCACAATAGACTCCCCGTTCTACTTCAATCATGATTATATAGCTTAAATCATCCGAAATAGTTTACGTGATTGAAAATCGTGCACTTCCCGAGGAGGTCGCCCATCCTCTTATTTCAAGCACATTTAACTTTAATATTTTTAATTTTTTTATTTAACTTAGTTTCTATCTCAAATAATATACTATCTGACCATATTCCTTGACCCGAATATGTTTTATTTAGTCTTCGAAATTCACCCGATTATGCTTATGTAACTTAAGATAGACTTAAGTTCATTTTTCCTCAAAATTACATGTTATGCCATTATTACATTATTTAGAACTTATACAAACATTCTACTAACCCCTATTTACTGGTGTAACATTTTATTCATATTTATTTTATTTAATACAAAATTTAAAGTAAAGGGCAATCATGTGTTGACACTTGTCAACATGTAAGTAACTTACTTATTCCATTTGAAATCTTCTTCTTTTATTTAATTATTATTACATCATTTTGCATCATGTTCACATAAGCATCATACATGTCATACGTAACATAACATTGTCACATACATACATAAATTTTAGTTTCCATATTTACCCTTCACCCTTTTATGAAATGACATTTATGTCCTTAATTAGTACTTAACTTCTAATTAATTCTAACTTCTTTTAAACTTTCATTTACATAACTTAACATATACTTTCTTAGATAATAACATGTCTAACATGTAAAACATGACATATCACATATAAATTCCATCATTAAGCTTCATGAAAAGTATTCAACATAAGCATGTTGAATTCATATTTATAATGCATCTTATGCACATTTTTATCACTTTAACCATCTTCTCACTTTCTTTTCATTTCTTTCTTTATAAATTCCATGTCATATGGAATTGTTTCATATCTATATCATTTCATAATATTTTCCTCATCTCAATCATTCACGAATCACTCCAAGGGCTAACTCATCTGCATTATCATAAACATATAGGCATGTAAGTCATGCATCCATGCATAAGCATTATAATCATAATCATAAGAGGTGCTTACCTATACATCCTCCATCTCAAAGCTATAGAGTGGTGCAGTCCCATCACCTATCTCGTAGCCTTAGTTATAGCATCCTGAGGCACCAGAATAGGTCATACATATGTTAGATTAGTAGAATTAGTAACATGTTAATGCATGTCATATACTCACATGAGTGGTGTTTGGTGGCTCAAACTCAATCTCATCCTTCATCGACACTGGTTTCTATGGCCACATCAACAGACCCTCAATGAAGCTCTACAGATTCTTATATCCAAGAGGCACATCTAGAGTTTTGACCTCTAGTCTCAATGGTGCTGCTCCAGATGTAACATTGCACGATCTCTTTGAGGTTCTACCACCCTAGGAACTACCAATAGCTGGTGAATCGTGGTATCCACCTATAACACCAGAAGTGGCCAGTCTATTGATAGATCCACTCACCTTATCATGTTAGCCTCTGCATATAGATAGCTCAACAGGCCCTAGTAGCCATATCTAGATGAAGGTCTAATAGTCCATTGGTGACTTTGATAAGTGCTCTCCCTTGGGAATGCCAGTCAACGTAATAATAACCTATAGGTCTATATCAATATAGGACACCTAGAACATAACTCGCAGTAGTGTAGTAGGCTCCACCCATCCCTCTAGCCCTAGCTGCCAGTCAACTACATGCTCACCGAGATAGAAGCGTTTACACTTTAGACTCTTCAGTAACATGTCATGCTTATTCTTATGAGACGAGCTAGTCAAGTACTTCGACTATGAGAATATGTTGTTCAAGGGATAGGGGTGGACCTATTCCAATAACAATAATAGGTAGTCAGATGCCTACTTAGGTCTCTTTTAGACCAGTTCAATTAAGTTTTATACTAATAAAATTGCTTTTCTCTTACCTAGTCCTTGGTTAGATCATTAAGATGCTCTCTCAACTTCTCCATTATGTAGCCAAATCTTTGACATGATATGCACCATGCCTGCATATGTAGAAAGCCAAATGGTAGTCCATATTGAACCTTAAGCTCTAGCAGTAACCTAAACTCATATGCCATCATTTGAAAGATCAATACATACAATCAGTAATAGACTCAACATAAGTCACATCAGTTTTAGAATCAACAGAATTTTGTTTACCTCAATGACTTACCAATAACTGATGAAACGGTCTCTGCACCACCATTGTAAATGTCTAGCCCCTGCATCAGATGGGCTAGGCCGATACTACCCCAGTCTAATCTACCGATAGTGTCTAGATAATAAAGGGCTCATAGCATTGACATGTAGAAGTTGTTCCTGATGTCGTTAAACAAAGTACACCCTAGTACATACAATATGTCACACCTACACCCGGTATAACATGCTCCTGTAGCATAATTAATAACCTCCTAAGTAAGGAAATTATTAATTACACTATAAAGGATGCATAATTTTTTTGCATAATTGTTTTTCATAATTTAACGTCTGTTTTATTGCTATTATGAAATTACTTGAATGTCTTAACCATCTGTATTCATAAATAATATCATATCATAGATTTTGCAAACATATCTGATGTGCATCATATAATATTCATCATTCATACATAGTTATGTTATTTTATGCCTTTATCACATTCGCATCAGCAAACTATAGTGATAATATACAAGTATACATCGGTATACATAAACAAGTACTGTTGCCAAAATGAGTAATGAATATTGCTACATAATGAGAAAATCTTATGTTGCCAAGTGTCCAAACTATCTTCAAGATAGGATTTCTTAAAAATCTCGATCTTCACTAATTGCTGATTGACTAATCCTGGCGCTCCCTAATTGGACTATTTTCTGCATTCATGAAATAACAAATGCTGAGTATAAAACTCAGTGGTGCTACAAATATTCATATATGATAGACTTTTATACCATAGATAACATGTTAATATCAAACCATATAAGGCCCTTTTATAGCTTTTCCTATATCAGATATTATATAAGAACATCATCAACTACATATATGTATGTAATTTGTATATGTACTTGTATTGCACGTTCTTCATCATCGATCTTTATATTTTAATCACATATATATGATAAATGTGTATGTGAGAATGTATTAATGCTTTTCACTCTCCCTTTGACCATTATGTAACAATTCATCTTATTCTGTAATATTGTGCATAATTTCATATTGGGTATGCCAGTACTCATCTCTCGTAAGAGGGCATTATAACCGTATGGTTCAATGAACCCATTTTTCTTTCCATATAAGAATAATATTATATGATTCCATCAAGGGAATCCATTATCTCTATGACCCAGTACGTTTCATTTCATTTTTCCTTGTATCATTTCTCTTTCTTTTCTTTTCCACTTTATAACTTCCTTATGATATGTCATGAATATGCTTTTATGCTTATATAATTCATGACATGATATGTGAATAATGCTTGAATGATCATGTGAAATATTGATCATATGATAACATTAGTCATATAAACTCATTACATTAATATCATTAGCATTTATACATAAAGAAGTCATTTCAAGACCATAAATGAAGTCATGAAGTGAAAAGCATAAACCTGTCACCGTTTTACCCTTATCAAAAGCTTGGGTATAATCATTCATATTTTATACTAAACTTTTCACTTTAGAGAGTCAATATCAAGTCATAACATGTAGCGTCATCCAACTTTCATATATAATGAGCATTCAAGTACCATCCTATTCCATAACATTTCACACTTCAATCCATACACCATGTTGTACATACCATTATACACCTTTGCATTCAAAACTAATTACATATATAAATCATATATATGTGTATTAATATGTAAATTATATATTTAGTCTTTATAAGACTTGGTATAGCATATATAAGCATATTGCATTAATCTTGTTTTATACCTTTAAGTGTATATCCTTAGGTGTAATAGTAAGTTATAAGGCTTAGGTAGGTATAGCATTAAGTTTAGATGCTTTAAATACTCATTCCATAAATAGACAAACCATGCATAATAAGTTACTATTCATTTGGTCAAGTATACTATTTATTTGGTATGGGTTACTATTCATTTGATCATTTTTATCATGAATCCCTTCATATTATACTTCCCATTTTCATGCCTCTCATGGTTCTTATGGAGCAATATATAAACCTTGATAAGTACTCATAAATAAATCATCATCTCATGTACATTTGGAAGTACAATTTTAATAAAGACAAGTTACCAAAATATAGGCAATTAGAGTATGCCAAAACTTTATTTATCAAACTTGATAATTTATGTTTACCATTATGTACCTTTGTATCTTTCTTGGAGCTTTTGTATAACTTGATGACCTGGAACATAAGAAAACATTATACCATTAGAAACTATACTTAATAAGCTTTAATTAGAGCTATTGCTTGTAATTTTTGGATTTCATTTAAGCTATCAAATTGTAAAAGGCCGCATATCAAAGTGTCTTGCCTAATTTTTGCTCAAACGTGATAATCTAAATGGTGTGATGTTTTTGACCATGCAAATGACTTTGGAATTCCATTAGTTTTATACCATTGGAAACTAGATTCAAAGATTATTTCAACGATCTATTACACATCCAAAAACTCAAACATTAAAGTAGTAAAAATGTAATTACCGTAAACCCCTAACTTTGCTTTTAAGGTCTATTTCTAGTAAACACTTGCATATATCATGTATACCTCTTCCTTTAAGCATCCAAACTTCATCTTCACCATTATAACACCACATTTCATCATAATTATGCATAATTTAATGAATTATACACTTTAACCAAATTATAGGAGTCAAAATCAAAAAGGTGCAAATTTAGATAGCATCTGTTTTCTTCATGACTTTCAACTTTCCTTCCACTTTTCATACATTCTTTACATTCCTCAACCTCAATTGTCATCCATAATGCTTCATGCTTACATAGAACATCCATTTAAAATTCATTCACATATTGTTCATATTAAGGTTTTCATACAAAATTCATGCATACTAACACTCAATTGAAACACTTTAATCATGCAAAATCTACCTTCCTTTTCACTTTCTCATATGATTCTATCAAAATTTATACATATACATGCACTTCTATACTTGGATGAATTTTTCTAGCTCTAATAACATGAGTTACATCAACTATTAAGAAGTAATAAATATGTATACAATAAAAACTAATAAAAAATAATATGAAAATCTAATTTTACATTAAAAATTACCTTGGAAAAGTGTTTGTTCCTAAGTTAGAAATGCAAAGGAAAAGAGGAGGAAGAAGAAGTTTTTAAATGAAAGAGGAAGTGGTTATGCCAAAAGTAACTTGCCCCACCTCCTAGCTATATTTTTATTTAATTAATTTTAATTAAAGGTCAAGGAAGGGTCCAATAGAAACTTGACACTTGTCAACTTCTAATTGGTCCTTAATAATTTTCCTTCTTTTCTTTTTAATTAATGTTTTCTTAAAAATCTTATATCATACATATTATAGCATACTTAACATGCATCATTAATCATACATACTGTTGACCCTGACTTTTCACAACCGTGTAATTGCGGGTCTCTATTGATTCGACTTGGTTTTAGTCCCCGATATCGACCTTGATTATGTACATGGACCTCTGTGTCCTCTTTCTGTGTATTCTGGTGCACAAGACACTTCAGGACTGGTGGGGGCCCACCATGGCGCCTGGCGGAACCCGCCACGTATTCTGAGTGTTCTGTACATGCAGAACACCTTTCCTTATTGCATACGTAAGGTAAATTGCTTGAAATGCAAAACATTGCATTTTTGGCCCTGGGTACTCTGTGTATTCTGTACTTACAGAATACATTTTCCAATTGCCTTGCGCAAGGCACGGCGCTTGGCATCGCAAATGCCATCTGCTGGGCCCACTACGCTGTGGGGTCCACCTAGCAATAGCGGGGCCCACTACCCCTATTTTCTATTATGTGTATTTTATACTTACAGAATACATTTCACACATGCTTACGCGTGGTAGGATACACAGAATGCAAACTATTGCATTTTGGACCTAGGCCACTATTCACTATGAATAGTATGTAGGCGGGGCCCGCTTTCCCCAATTAGCTGATTCTGTGTATTCTGTACTTACAGAATACATTCCATTGCTGCCTTATGCAAGGCACATTTCATGGCATCCTGAATGCCACATTTATAGGCTCACCGCGCTATGGGGCTCGTTAAACACTAGTGGGGCCCGCTTCCCACTATCATCTGCTTTAATGCATTCTGTATGCACAGAACACACCCTATCTACTGCCTCACTTGAGGTGGAACGCTTGGCATGCTATTTGCTACCTTTTAGGCTCTTTTGTGTTGTGGGGCCCATTAAGGTACTATTCATCATGAATAGTACCCAGGTGGGCCCACCACCCGAATTCACCAATTTGAGTGTTCTTGACGCGTAGAACACATTTCCACTAGTGCCTACGCGAGGCACAACCCACGGCATCCCATATGCCACAGTTTGGCCTTAATGGGCCTATTGGGCCCATTTAGCAAAACTCGATGATCGGGGCCGAATTTGAGAAAACTTACAACTGTAAAGTTTCTCAAAATGTTGTTTGCATCTTCCTGGACATATGGCACGCATCCCATTCCACTCGTGCAAGGCGGAGCGCCTAGGTCAAAAACGCAACGTGCGTAGCGCATAGCCCTATAGGCTACGCACGTTGCATAGTAAAGACGTTTGGTCGGGAGCCCTTTCAGGATCGAATTTCGAAAAATGTTCTTCTAAAAAGTTGTTCCTTACGTCAGATAACGCTTACATGCTTTGGGGTGCATCCCGGAAGTGACCGCAGTGGGCCCTACGCAAGGGTTTCCAAACTATATGCGCGCGCATATAGACCTATGTGCGTTGCATATAGGCTATGTGCTGCGTACATAGCCCTATATGTGGCGCACATAGATTTAAAATTTTTCAAATTCGGGCAAAAATTACAAAATTGCCACGCCTAAAAATTGCTGTATAAATATAGAGCTCGAGGTAACATTTTAGGGATCCCGAATATTGCCTTTGGCAAGGCCAAACTCTGCAAAAATCACTCCAAAAATTAATTAAACACTTAATTAATTTTTCCTAAGGATTTAGAGACTAATTAACCCTAGTTAGGCTCCTTAAGCTCGGAAACAAAGAAGATCAAGAAAGAAAAGCTGCTGGAATAAGGTAAATCCTCATATTTTTCCATTTTTCTTCCAATTTTCTCTGTTTTCGGGTCTATATGCTGCGCATATAGACCTATGTGCACCACATGTAGCACATGTGTGGCGCACATAAGCCTATATGCTATGCATATAGGCTTCAGTTTTCAAAAAAACTCACATTTTTACTCTAGTTTTTTCTGGTTTTCTTCCCGATCTGGCCATTTTAGGGTCGTTCAAGGCCTTTCCAGCCTTGGGTTCCCTAGATCTGCCTTAAAACTTGCTGGATCTAAAATAATTTTAACTTTAAAATTGTTTTTCATGATTTGGATGCAAATCCACGAGCAAAAATCCAGTTTTAGGTCTGATCTACCTAGATCGGGGCCAGATCTAGTGTTTCTGCTAAAAAATTTTTGGTTTTGCTTCGGTTTTCAAAGTTATGTGCACCATACATGGCTCTATGTGCGCCACATGTCCCTCATGTGTGGCGCACATAGATCCCGATTTTCACAGAAAAACCCTATTTTAACCCGAACCGCTCCCGAACCGCTTCGATTTTGAATTTTCCAGTGACTCCAGTAGCTTTTCCGTGTACTTGGGGTTATGGATCTGTCATAAATCATCCAGATCTACTTGATTTTAGCCTTAAAATTAATTATTTCAATTAATTGCTTAATTAATTGTTTGGTTCATCAAACCGGAGGCTGAAACGAGGTCAAAATGAGGTACTGTCTTCATTAAAGTTGTTGGACTTTGTCTGTAGATCATTTCTGTGCTGAAAGATTTTATTTTTGTGCAGGTTCATCAACTATGTGCACCACATGTTGATCTATGTGCGCCACACTTAGCCCATGTGTGGCGCACATAGCCTCATGTGCGACGCGCATAATTCACTTTTTTCCAGAAAAACCATATTTTGAGCTGTATTTTCGTAGTATTTTGACGTATCCAGTAGTGTTTGAGTTTCACAGTAGCTCAAGTATTCTAGAAAAGTCATAAAATAATTTTTACGTAATTAATTTTGGCCTCAAAATTAATTTTTACGATAAAATGCAATTTTTACTCGTATAAATACAATTTTTGATAGGATTGGTTTTTAATTGGTCATAGGGCTATCTCTAAAATTATGTGTGATAATAGTCCTCCCAATTAAATTTTCCATGATCAAATCAAACAATTTTGCTTAAAATTATTTCTTTATTAAAATGAATTTTCATGATCCAGCTCGTATTAATTCATGTAATTATTGCCTAATAACTGCTGGATTTTGACTCTTGGTTCGTACTTTTAAATGGTATTGAACTAGTCAATTAAATCCAAAATTCATTTGCTACTACTGAATTTATTTGTTTATTTTGTATATTAATCCATTCACGCATTTTCGGATCGTGCAACTTGAGGGAAAAAGGGGTATTACTTAATACCCGGGAATGTATGTATGCGAGGAATATTTGTAATAGGATAGGATTTATTCGGTTTGTAATAATCCCCTATTTCCTGTCTGTATCCCCTAATTTCCTCGATTCCCTTTCCCCGGCCTTTATTATTTTTGATTGTGGATGATTTATATTTGCTTAAATATATGTCATCATGTCACATGCCATGTCACATGACACATGCACACACTACTATGCATGCCATGCATATACCGTATGCCATAACATACTGTATTTCATATGCATATATGTATAAATATGCCAATACATGAATACGCCAACACATAATCCAATACGCTCAAATCAACTGATACGCCTTATCATGCATACATATATGCCATGCCATGTCATATAATATGCCACGAAGTATGCCATTACGCATATCATACCATATGCCATGAACATATACTATGTTGAATACACATTCACATACACACTACTATGCCATGTCATACATATGCCATGTCATCCATCACTTCACATGCCACGCATTTGGTATGTCATACACATAACATGTCATGCATATGCCATGTATTACACCATCACATACATATCATACATACAATATGCCATACATCTTTCACATGCCATGCATATAGTATACCATTCGTTTAAAATGTTATGCATATGGTATGCCACACAGTATGCCATGTCATGCACATGATATCACATTTCACATGTCATGCCACATGACACAAGCACATTCTACTACACATGTCATGCATATGCCATGTTATGCACCATCTCTCATGCCACACATTTGGTATGTCATACATCTAACATGTCATGCATATACCATGTATTATATCATCACACATGTCATGCATATGATATGTCATATATCATTCACATGCCATGCATAAGGTATGTCATTCACTATGCCATAACATACGTATGCCATGACATCCATCATTTCACATATCATGCATATGATATGTTATTCATGCATACGCTATATGTCCAATGCTAAAAATGAATCCCAAAATGTTAAACATCATACGCTATTTGCCACAATATGTGCTTACATATTAGATTGTCATACCATGCATATGATATGTCATTCACGCTAACATGTCATGCATATGCCATGTTACTTTTATAACTATATCACATGACATGCATATGTCATGCCATATAAATGCCATATAGCTTTATATGTCATTCTACGTGCAACCTTGCAACGCCAATTCACATGACGCGCTATGTGTTTACAATTACGCTCGTATGCTTGCCTGCTTAGGATAATTAATTCCAACTAAAATGGTAAAATTGATTTTGGAAACTCATAGAATATATCTCCACCACCCGGACCCAATCTCTGAAGGGTTTAACTAGTACTCATGCTATGGGTCGGTTGGACCAATCTAGAACCATCCGGTGGTGACTTCTTGTGACTCTTTTGAGTTCGTGTCATTCCCTAAGGGAACCCCTTAGGAAGACTGAACTTTCACTCCAAATGCGGTCCCTATTCCGTGACTTTTGCAAGCCTCGCTCTGGGCCCTGGCAGAAACTGGTGCTCACAGTGGCAACTCCACTGGGGACATCACGGTGAAAGAGTGGTGGCATCTAAGAGTTTCCATATCAATTTTCCCATCGTAGTTGGATTAATTGTATGCATCACAACATCAGTCTGTGTCCACACACACCACCCTTATCCCGTGTCAAACAGGTGATTGTGAGTGGGGGAGTACCTTGGACTCCATTAGACTCCTTGGGAAAGCACATTTACCTTCACCACTCACTGCACTGTACTGATAACCATCAATGATTCCTGATAGATAGATGTGAGGTATAGTCCTATATCGATGATTCCATTTAGTTGGATAGGTTATGGACAACGTGGTACGAGACCTTAGCCTATTCTCAAAACCGGATTAAAGCCCATGTAGTAAGCCTAGCAATATTCCAAATGAGGACCCTTATTGCATGCTATGTGGATCTTTGCCTTATCATGTGAGTGGATTTGCATAGACCCGGCCTATTTTCCTCCCACGTATTGCTCTGCTAAGAGTCAGAATCCTTTCATGATTCCGTATGGTTGCCCAACCTTACGCTTATTCCATGGGCATACTCTTATCATAACAATATGATCATGCCCGTATTGCTCTGCTAAGAGTCAGAATCTTTTCATGATTCCGTATGGTTGCCCAACCTTACGCTTATTCCATGGGCGTACTCTTATCACAATAATGTGGTCATGCCCGTATTGCTCTGCTAAGAGTCGGAATCCTTTCATGATTCTGTATGGTTACACAACCTCACGCTTATTCCACGGGCGTACTCTTATCGTAACAATATGATCATGCCTGTATTGCTCTACTAAGAGTTAGAATCCTTTTATGATTCCATATGGTTGCATAACCTCATGCCAATTCCATCGGTATTCGCTTATCATTGCAATATGGTTAGGCCGAAATACTGTTGGGTTTTTGCTGTAATCCCTTATATGATTGGGCAACGATCAAACCATTCACTTGCCTTATTTGAGAGAATCGTACCTTGAGTTCCCAGTGTAACTCTGGGTTAGTACCCCTACCTAGGACAGGAGAACTTGAATTTACCAATTCTCGTAGAGGTATAAGGTTGGAGGGAGCGCTGCTGCATGCTACATGTTTGCTAACCCTTTCGTGTTTTCTGCCAACCATGCATACATGCATACTTATGCAATTTGCTAACAAATTCTGCTCTTGCAGCCATAACGCTGGATGTTCCTAGCATAGGACACACATACATCCTATGTGTCGCACAGCATGCATACACGCATACGCATGCTAACTCACTTTGTTGCAGCCATGACATTGCATATTTCCTAGCATAGGTAATGCATACATTCTACGTGTCACATCATGTGCATCATACACAATCGCATATGCATACTCATGCATCCATGCTAACCTTTTTCTGCCATGTACAGAACCATGTCAGACTCTCAGAATGCTAGGAATGTCGCATCCTCATCCTGTCCTGCTGCCTCAACACTGGATGAGGCTATACTCGCTGCAGTTCAGAAGCTCATCGACCAGTCTGTGGCCAAGCTACTGAATGACGACTTCAAGACCCTCCTGCAACAGCAGATTCAGGAGGCTCTTAGTCCTGCTGAATTCATCACCCCGCCAGCTCCGATCAAGGAAAAGGGGAAAAGTGTCAACCTGTATGACATTGAGACTGATGATGATATCTCACTCCATATGCATGATGTTTGGAAAACTGAAACCACTGTCCTGGAGTAGAAGATTGAATAGTTGCAGACCATCATGAAGACCAAGGGCATGGGGACGGACCTGGATTTTGATAAGTTCTCTGTCTGCGCAATCAAGGGGCTGCCTGCCAAGTTTAAGCTCCCTGATGTTCCCAAGTACAATGGAGTTGGGGACCTAAAGAATCATTTGAAGACTTACACCATGTTGATGAGTACCACTGACTTGTCAGATGATCAAATTATCCAGCTCTTCTTCATCTCACTAGAGGGACCAGCGCTAGCCTGGTATCAAAGCCTCAACAAGGCAACCACGGCCAAGTGGAAGCCTCTTTATACTGCATTCTGGAAACAATATGGGTTTAAGGCCCAATTTGATGTAACCTTAATGGATTTGGAAATGGTTAAACAGGAAACCAATGAGTCCTTTATGGATTATTTCAATCGCTGGATGGATAAAGCTGCACTAGTCTGACAGAAGCCATCTGAATCAAACATTATCAACAAGCTTATCATGGGGTCACTGCCACTCTACCAAGATAGGTTGAAATATCAGACGTTCCACACCTTCGAGGACATTTACTCAGTGGGACAACGTATTGAGCAGACTGAGGGTAAGAAAAAGGAGCTCTCCTTTCCTAAGCCCAAAATCGCAACCTACACACCAACCCAGCCGAAGCCTCATTACACCAACGCCCTACAAATATCAAAAATCCATGCCGTGCAAACACCAAACCCCATACTTCGGAACACTACGCCATCCCAAAAATTCTCAGATCTTGGAATGCCACTTTCCAAGGTTTTCAGTCGCCTCCTTAAAGCCAAACTCATCAAACCCCTGAAACCAAACTTCAAAACACCACCTCCAGCCACAATAGACACCAAAACCTACTGCCACTACCATCAATACCATGGCCACAATACTGATGACTGCCGCTCCCTCCAACTTGTCATCCAAAACCTCATCGACTCTGGCTAGATCGAAGACCCTGAGAAATCCAAACCGTCCACTAAGATGAACCCGCTACCCAACTACCACAAAGCCAACCGCACCTACATGATCCACTCAGGATTACCTGAATCCTTGATCCTAAACTCCTTTTCTCCTCTTAGCAATAAGGGGAAAGCTCAGTTGCCTACCATTACCTTTCACCTCGGTGGTGGATTTGACATTGGTGCCATCGACATATGGTACGATAGCTCTGAGGATGAGTCTATAGCTACTTAGGGTTCCAATAAGTCTGAATTGTCACGGGATCAGGCTTCTGATAAGGGTAAGTCCACCAAGACCCCCAAAGTAGCTAAGCACGTACCAAAGCAGCCCAAACAATATAAAGGGCTAAGGGCTAATAAATATCCTCTTGGGTTTGCAACATGACCCGTAGTGGTAAGATATTCACTCCTCCTGACCTCGAGAAGAAGCCAGAAGCTCCCAAGAAGCTGACTGAGGCTAGGCCCACTAAGGATCAAGCTGGCCCACATAATGTTCCAGCTCCGCTACCAGCTAATCAGGTAACTCAGCCTGATAATGTTGTGGTCAAACAGCTAAAGAAGACCCAGGCAAACATCAGTATCTGGGACCTAGTGATGTCCTCCCAACAGCATCGATGGGCCGTCGTCGAGGCACTCTCAAGTATGAGGATCTCTCCCTCTGCTTCCACCTTCAGTATGAAGAGTCAGCTGGTCAACCGGGAGCTACCTTCCAGCATGATCACATTTTCTGATGCGGATTTATCGGCTAAGGGAATCCACCACAACAGGGTACTCTTCATCAGGGTGAACATCATGAACTTCACCACTCCTTATGTCATGGTGGATGATGGTTCTGGCATTAACGTCTACCCACTCAATGTGCTTCCCAAGATTGGGATTCATCTTTCAGACCTCAAACCCTGTAAGACCATCATTAGAGCATATGATGAGTCTAAACAGGAGGTTACTGGTACCTTCACAGCTACTGTCACTGTCGGGCCGATCGAATCAGTGGTAGAGTTCACTATTTTGGACATTCCGGTGTCATTCACTCTACTTTTGGGCCGACCATGGTTCCATCCACTAGGAGGCGTGCCATCTACCTTGCACCAGAAGATCAAGTTCCCACACAACGAAGGTGTGGCTACCATTACTGCTGATGATGAGGTTGCTCTAACTTGCATCAGGGAAGATGTTCCTCTCATGACTGGTTTCCAAATTGCTGCCATCGGAGAACCAAAATCTTACTCATACCAACTGAGTCCCGCTGTGGAGAGGATGATGCAACTGATGGACTATGTACCTAGCATGGGTTTGGGCCTGTATTAGCAAGGCCTGGTTGAATTTGACACTCCTACAACTATGTGGGAAGAAAGGTATTGTATTGGGTTTGATCCCTACACCTCGGACAAGCCAGAGCAATGCAAGGTGGTTCTCTTCATCCAAGGAGAGACTCAACATGATCATGCTTCTGAGTTGCCTAACTCAAACGGCTTCTATGAGCAACAGTTTGCCATCTTTGGCGATGTTTACGACTTGTCAGCCCTGACAGTACCTGGGAAGACTACTGTTACCATCCCCATCAGCCCTGATAATGCTTTCCAGATCTTTGGTGATGTTGTTGATCTCACCACCAGTCGCCTGGAACTGGAGCCTACTACAGTTGTTGCAATGGGATCCAAGCTACAGAACTTGGATATCAAACACCTGCTGCTGCCAAAGGTTTATGAGGATATTGCCAGGCTGGTAGAGAGTACCCTTGAAGAGCTTGTATATGAGAACGCTGATGTCCCTATTTCTATACTTTTTAATGATGATGTAATCCCATCTAAGTATGAAGCAATAAAGAGCAACTTTGCTTATGTTTGCGATGTGTATTCTAATGGCATTGTGCATAAGCATAAGCATTACAAGAGCATTTTTTGATATTAAGCATCTTGTATCGAAAATGTTAATATTAACACAGATGACAAGCCATGTCTCCTCCAGATTGCATCAGACTTGACCTCTGAAGAGAGAACAAAAATAATCAGCGCACTAAAAAAGCACATAAAAGCCTTTGCTCTAAGCTATGAAGACATGCCAGGTGTTGACAAATCCATCACAAAACACAGAATTCCTACCAAGCCGGGGTTCAAGCCAATCAAACAGAAGCTACGGCACCTCCGACCAGAGTGGGCACAAAAAGTCAAGGAAGATGTACAGAAGCAGTTGGATGCCAAATTCCTTGAGGTGGTTGACTATCCAGAATGGTTGGCCAATGTGGTTCCAGTTCCCAAGAAAGATGGTAGAGTCAGAGTCTGTGTAGACTACAGGGATCTGAACAAAGCATGTTTGAAGGATGACTTTCCTTTGCCTCACATCGATGTGCTAGTCGATAGCGCAGCCGCTAACGCTATGTATTCCTTTGCTGATGGATTATCTAGGTACAACCAAATCCTGATGGCAGTTACGGACAAGGTGAAGACAGCTTTCATCACAGAATGGGGGACCTACTACTACAAGGTCATGCCCTTTTGTTTGAAGAACGCAGGTACTACCTATCAACTGGCTACAATAACATTGTTGCATGATTTGATCCACAAGGAGGTCAAAGTCTATATGGATGATATGATGGTGAAGTCTCCCACCAGAGGAGAACATATAGCTGCTCTTGACAGATTTCTCACACGCGTGGAGAAGTACGGACTCAGGCTAAACCCGAAGAAATGCACATTTGGGGCGACATCTGGCAAGCTGTTGGGTCACATTGTCAGTCAGAGGGGTATCGAGGTGGATCCTGACAAAGCAAAGTCAATCATTAAGATGCTTATTCCCAGAACTGAGACAAAAGTTAAGGGATTTCTGGGACAGCTCTAGTACATCAGCAGATTCATCACCAAGCTCACTACCATGTGTGAGCCTATCTTCAAACTTTTGAGGAAGAACCAGCCTATGGTTTGGGATGAGAACTGTCAGTTTGCATTTGAGAGGGTAAAGCACTATCTCTCCAACCCGTCGATTCTGCAACCACCTCGGCCAGGAAAACCATTGCTACTCTATCTAGTCTTAGAAGAGGAGTCAGTGGGTGCTATGATGGCTCAGGAGAATGACGTTGGGGTTGAGCATGCTGTCTATTACTTGAGTAAGAAGCTTTTACTGACCAAATGCAAGTACAACACTGTTGAAAAGCTATGCATGGCTATGGTCTGGGTTACTAAGAAACTCAGACATTACTTCCAGTCTTACCAAATACAGGCAATCTCCAGGGTTGACCCTATGAAGTATTTGTATACAGCTCCTTCGCTAGTAGGGAAACTCTCCAGGTGGCTGATCCTGTTGTCAGAGTTTGATGTACAATATGTCACTACCAAGGTGATTAAGGGCAGAGCAATTGCTGAATTCTTAGCATCCAGACCGATGGATGACTTGAGACTTTTGAACTGGACTTCCCAGATGAGCACTTGAGGATAGTTGATGTCCAGAAATGGCAGTTGCACTTTGACGGTGCAGTCAACAAAAGGGGTGCAGGTGTAGGAGTTGTGTTAATCACTCCTGAAGGTGAACTGATGATGCTTTCAAAGCGGCTGAGCTTCTCAGTCACTTATAATATGGCTGAGTATGAAGCGTGTCTCTTCGGGCTAGAAGCATTGCTAATGGTCGGCGCCCCAGATGTACAGGTCTTTGGTGATTCGATGCTAGTCATTCATCAATCCACGACGGAGTGGGAAGTCAAAGAGGAAAGGCTCAAACCTTGTGTTGAATACATGAAGCTCATGGTCCACAATTTCAGCTCCTACCAATTTAGTCACATGCCACGTGAAGAAAATCAGATGGCTGATGCCTTGGCCACATTGGCTTCAGTTTGTGAGCAACCACGGAGTCAAGCCCAACCTATGATTATTGAGCAGTCAATGATCCCTTGCTATTTTAGTGAACGGGTTATGACGCTCAACCCATCCGATGAAATCCCATGGTATACAGATATCATGAACTTTCTAAAGACTGGAACTGACCCAGAAGAAGCCAACAGAACTGATAAGCTAGCTCTACGCAGACTAGCAGCCAACTTCACCTGGCACCAGGGTGTTCTCTACAGAAAAACCGCAGATGGTTTTACAGCTTCAATGCATATCAGGGAGGGACATTGAATCAGTCATGGAAATGATACATGTCGGTGTATACGGGCCCCACATGAATAGGTTTATGCTTTACAGGAAGATCCTACGTCAAGGATATTTTTGGCTCATTATGGAAATAGACTGCATACAGTTTGTATGGAGATGTCATGAATGCCAGATTCATGGAGACCTGAGTCACCTACCACCAGTCGAATTGTAGAATTTGACAATGCCTTGGTCATTCTCAGCCTGGGGAATTGACATCATAGGTGAAATTCATCCTAATGTATCTAATGGACATTGATACATACTGGTAGCCATGGACTACTTCTCTAAGTGGGTAGAAGCTGAATCCTATGGTAAACTGGGGGCAAGGCAGGTTGCCAAGTTTATAGAGAAGAATCTCATATGCTGATATGGGGTGCCACACCACTTGGTGTCAGACAATGGAGTATAGTTCCAGGACCAAGTTGTAGAAAAATATGGGATTGAGCACCATCGATCCTCTCCTTATCGCCCTCAAGCTAATGGGGTGGTCGAAGCGGCTAATAAGATAATTAAGCGCATCTTAGCCAAAATAGTACAGACCTATAGAGATTGGCATGAGCAGCTTCCATTTGCCTTATGGGGTTACAGAACCACTATAAGGAGTCCTACGGGTGCTACTCCCTACTCTCTGGTTTACAGGACAGAAGCCGTATTGACAATTGAAGTGGAGCTGAAATCACTTTGGGTTATTCTGGAATCTCAGTTACCGGAAGCTGAATGGAAAAGGGCCAGGTATGAGCAGCTGGTCACTATTGATGAGAAACGGCTGGAGTCTCTCTATCACCTGCAGCTTTACAAGAAGCGCATGGCCAACGCATTCAATAGAAAGGTTAAACCTGTAGCCATACAGGAGGGCAATCTAGTCTTGAAGCAAGTCAGACTGGTTATCCATGATCCTCGTGGAAAGTTCAGGCCCAACTGGGAAGGCCCATTCCTAGTTAAGAAAATCCTCTCAAAAGGCACTGTTCGCATCTCATATTTGGAGGGTTACTAGTTCTCAGAACCTGTCAACCTTGATCGGTTGAAGAAATATTTTGTCTAAAGCAAAGGGCAAAAGGAAAATAGCAAAATAAAAATGAAAAGCCTGGTGAGATGAAAACCTTCATAGGCAGTTCACGCAAGAGTTAAGGCAAGATGAAAAACATTCGCTCGATGAGTTGAAAATCCGCTTGGATAACTCATGCAAAAATTAGAGCTCTTGAGAGGCAAAAGGAGAGTGTTAAAATAGTTGATCAGAAAATCTTGCATGAGGCTGGTAAATAAAAAAGTTCGAGTCTTATTCGCATCTATAACTTCTGTGTTGATTTTAACATTTTTATGTAAATGTTTTAATCTCATTAATGCAAATGGAGTGCATGTTCATAAACTTAGCCTTAAGTAATACTAGTTGCAAACACAAAGCATTATCATCCTTTATTACATATTATTGCTTAACAATGTTTTATAAGTATAGGATTCAAACTTGGCATAGCACCCACAGCTTGTACTCATCATTAGTGGCAGGCCCAGCTCTGGGAATCTCCACTAGCGCTATCCGACGGTGAGGCCAAGTCCTCTCCACATGCTCCACAAAGCGAGGCACCAGCCTACCTCCCTCAAACTCCGTCAGCCGAGGTATGGTCTGCCGCTAGCCATACTGACGACAAATCCTAGCAGGACTGTAATGCGTGCAACGCCTGAATCTCGACAGTGGGATACAATCTATGTAAGTCATTATAGTCACATGCTGTATACACCACCAGGGATAGCTCCATCTGATCTCGCTCTCAAGTCGAGTCCCCATCCATTCAATCCAGCCCTGGAATGACATTATCCTTACCTCACCAAAGGCATAGCCCCTCCGCATATGGCTATGAGGAAGGTATCTTTACGGGTCCCCTGCTGGCGGCGCCAGAATGTCAAGCTTCTTCTAAAGCCAGATCTGTAATAAAAGAAAATAAAAACAAAAATAAAGCTTGCTAAGTTGAAAACCTTGTAAAAGGCTACTCAGGCAAAAGTTAGAGCGACCCGCTGAGCTGAAAACCTAAAGAGGGCAATTCAGACAAAAATTAGGGTCTGAAAACAAAAACAGAGGCCCGATGAGCCAAAAACCTTACAAAAGGAGACTCATGCAAAAGTTAGGGCAAAAATGTAATGTTTCTAAGTTGAAAACCTACAAAGGCGACTTAGAATTCTCACCTGTAAAAGAAGCAGACTGCCACTGAAGTGCTCAGACTATCCACGCTTCACTTTATCCAAACCAATGATTGTCTCTGCTACAATCATAGGAAAAGGGGTCCAGCCCTGCATCATTTGGTCTACCACAGGCCCGATTAGCAAATCTTCATGGCCGGACGGATCGATGAATAGGAACTGTGACAATAGTCCAAAACTAGCTACCCTCAGCCATGATGGGTTTTCCATAGATTTCTGACCGCATAGTCAGAAAAGGGCAACGAGATTTACAGAGCCGTCTGTAGTCAAAAGAGAGCCCACCTCCCGCGGGCCAGCATTAAAAGCCCTAATCAAATATGAGAACGCATCTCCAATGGGCACTGGCACTATCAACATCGCCGTCATGCTACAGGTAATCCCGAGGATGGCAACAAACTCCTCATACATTGGACACAACTCTACATGCCCGAACCAAAATACATGAACTGTTGGATCCCAAAACTGCACAGCATCATGCAAAAAAGCATGATTGATTGAGACTTGCTGGAAGGTTCTCAAATATTGGAGTCCAATCTCGCCCAATCGACTCCACTCATCATTTCCCCAACGGCGGGAAAGAGCGCGGAAGGTTGACAATGATTGCTGAGTCATTGTATATCTAATTTTTGTAAGGAAGAAGATGAGTTATGTTATGCTAATGAACATATAAGCATGGTGTATTTATAAGCAGCAAATAGCATTTGATTCCATTGTCAAATCCAAAATCACACAGTACAAGCATTTGTCTATTTTTACAATCTGTACGCAACAACCCTAACGTACTAGGTACACAATGCTAGTTTGTAACGCACTATCTTATTACAGTACAGAAACTACAAATTTCTGATGACATGCATGTGAAAGCCTGACGTCGCATTGCCTCTATGCATTGTCCTCCCCGGAGTGATCATCCTCAGGACTGGGACTATCCATAACATCAATGTTATAGCGCTCCAGACGCGCTATTAGCCATGCAATCTCTTGGTCCCTCTCCTCTGTCATCCGAGCAAAACAATCATGCTCCTCTCGTTCCTCCTGCCTGCTGGACTGCAAGCATGAACATATAGGCATATAAGTCATGCATTCCTGCATTTCCATGCAAAAAGTACTTCATAATAGGTACCCACCTGGACATCCAACATCTCAGACATATAGTAGCGACGCAACCTTGTCAGCAACCTTGAAGTGTCTGCTATAGCATCTCAGTGCACCTGCAAGATCAAAACATATGTCAGGCTACTGAAATCAAAGGCATATCAAAACGTGTATACTCACGTGGGTTGTGTTTGGAGGATCAAACTCAATATCCCTCCTTGCTGGCACCGAGAAGGAAGTCTCATAAAGATACCTAGTTGCATCATAAGTAAAGATCAGAGGGCTCTGTGGCCACATCAGCTCACCCTCTACAAAGTCTGCAGGATGTCCATACCCTGGGGGCACCTATGGAGTGGCTAACATTATCACCGGTGGCACTGTATCTGCCCTAGAATCATGGGACCTCTTTGAAGCACCGCCATCCCGAGAGCTCCCAATTCCTGACAAGCCATGATGTCCACCTTGACTGTCATGGGAAGAGGATCTCCCCCTGGTCCCATTGAATCTGTCACGCTAACTCCTACACGTGGAAAGTTCCACAGGCCCTAATAATCTCAACTGAATGAAGGAGGGGTAATCCACTAGTGAGTCTGACAGACGCTCCCACCCGGGATTGCTGGTTAATCCAGCAAGCACTTCTGGGTCTGTGTCAGTGCAAGACCCCAAGAACATCACGCGTGGGGGTGCAGCAGGCTCCACCTGGCTATCTGGTCCCAGATACCAGTCCACAACACGCTCGCCTAAATAAAAGAGTCTACTCTCAGGTCCCTCCAACAACACATGCTGCTCATCCTTATGCATCAAAGTTGTCACATACTCCGGCCTCGGATGCACGTTACTCCAAGGAAAGGGATGCACCTATTCCAACGATAAAAAGAAATTAGCCACCTGCACAGGTATTTCTCAAACTAGTTCAATACAGTTTAATGCTAATTAAATTGTTTCTTTTTACCTGGTCCCAGGTCAAGTTGTTGAGATGCTCCCTTAACTCATCCATGGTATAATCAATCCTTCGCCTTGGTACGCACCATGCTCTCATACGAGGGAAACCAAATGGCACCCCACGTGGAATATCGGGCTCTGGTAGCAATCCAAATTCGTATGCCATGATCTGCAAGGTCAATACACATAGTCAATAAGATATGGACAGACATTACAGTAACAGAATTAATAGAATTTTGTTTACCTCCATAACTTGCCAGCACCCAATGAAGTGGTCCTTATAATGCCTGCTACAATAATCAAGCCCCTGCATCAGGTGGGCCAGGCCAGCGCTGCCCCAATCATACCGCCCTATGGATTCCAAGTCACGGAGAGCCCATAACACTGACATATGAACACTGTTCCGGCTATCATTGAACAGTGTACACCCTAGCATGTATAGTAGAAATCTGCGGGTATACTGATCAGCAAAAATTATTCGACCAAGTCTCTCTGCCAACACCGCTTCTCTGAGACAGTCGTAAGAAATACTATGTACTCCACGCACATTGGGAGACACCCCTAGGAGGTCAAAGATTGTACCATACGACCAACGAGGTGAAGTTAGCCTAGTATCAAATTGAACCGGTAGCCCTACGCATTCCAACCCGGTGATTCTAGCAAATATCCCCGGAGTGATAGCAATCTCGCCTACCGGTAGATGGAAGGTATGTGTGGAATCCATCCACCGCTCGATCATGGCAGTAATGACGAGCCTGTTGCATCTCTTCTCCATGCCAGTAAAGTAGGTGATATATGGACCAAAACAGCTTCGGTCCACCCTTGCACGGATCTCCCTCGGCAGCTGGGAGTACCATTCAAAGACACTGTGGATGCTACCGCTGCTTACCACTGTCCGCTCCCTCTGTAAAATATAGAATTCAAGTCAGACTTTAGACTGAATTATAGAGTGTATAGAATAATTTCAGAGGTACAGAGCTCCTCCTCCTAGCCCTAAATGCACTTATTCATGCCTAGGAAGCCCTAAAACGGGCAATTCTCTGAGAAACGACTGAAAAATGGGCTGTTTAGCCCATTTTTCTTTGCTATGCGCCACATATAGCACAGACCCACGTTAAAAAATTCAATTTTTGCTTAGCCAATCAGACAAACACGAGCCCACCTAAGCCTAGCTTCAGTCTAGCATAAAATCCTAGCCTAATACGAGCCTAAATGCATCAAAAATAGCCTAGAATTTAATTCTAGGAAAAACCATAAAAACCAAAAAATTGAGCCGAGTCGCAGAAAACTCACCTTCTCAGAAGGAGCTTGGGACCGATGCGAGTCTATGGCGAAAGTCTCTGCAACTGCATCACCAAAACGGGCTCTAAAATAAGTGTCACGAGTCGTAAGCTTGGTTAAAGCATAACTCGGGACAGATTCGAGGTCCCGGGGGTCGGTTGCATCCTAATACCAGCCATTTCTGCAAAAACACAAAATTTTCAGGGGTTTCAGAGGAAATCGAGTTTTTGAAGGAAAACAAAGTGATTTTTGAGTTGGAAGCCCGAAAATATAAAATTTCCAAGCAATGTTCGCCATACATAGGGGACCGTGCACTGCACGTTGCAATTTTTGGTAACATGCGCTTAGCACTATGCACTCTTGCTAATGTGTGCCACCCTCCCACAAATATGCCCATGAAGAATTAGGTCTCTAGCAAAAATTTCAGAATTTTTTGAGGCCGTTTGCTTCTCCAAAGCCCAATTTTCACGAGCCGCGGCATGTGAAAAATCCAGAAAATCAATCAAAATACAGCAAACTTATACTAAAAAATTCAAGTATTTTCCCTGGACCATTTCAATACCAGTTTCACTGATAAATTGTTTTCCTATGTCTGGCAAAGATAGGAAACTGATCCAACAGATGATTAAAAGCAATCAAGCCTTTAACTTCTGGTCAAACTGTTGACCAGATAGTGTTGTATTCTGATAGAGGGTCCCAAATGCAGACTTTGGAGACAAACAACACTTATTTGATGGCACCAGAACAAGATCTGACGGTTGATCACCCAGACCTATCAGAAGGTCACCTCTGGTTCTGCTGAAGAACCGCCCTATCTAGCAAAGATCGCTGAGTCAAACCCTTGACATCAAAACCTAGCGCATAGGCATCTGAATGCTGACTTCAGATGAATTACTTGAAAGGAAGCCATCAGTCTCAGAGTGACCACCGATCAGCCCTGATCGGAGTAGCCTGAATGCCGGGCCCCCAGTAATGAAGCTGGGGTACTTATACTGGTCAAAACCGTTGACCAGAAATGTCAGAGACCCAACAGAGGATCCTGAAAGCCATTTTGGAGACATCTGGCATTTACATTATGGTGTAAGAATAGACCCCACAGATGGTCGTCTAGGTCCAACAGTTGACCATACGATCCAGCAGTGATCACAGAGCCAAGCCTTTGGTTCCTAAACCCTAGCCCATAGGCATCTGGATGCCAGCTTCAGATGATTAACTTGCGACATTGCCATCAGTCCCATTGGGGACCATTGATCAGCCTTGATCACCTAGCTTGAGCATCGGGCTCCCATTGGCAGGATTAGGATTATCATATCAGCATTGGTCTTCCAGCCCGAGCATCGGGCTCCCAATGGCAAGATTGGGTTCTAAGCCTCAACACGAGCATCTCTGTGAGTCAGGTACGCTTCCCATTCCCCGTGAAAAGTCATGTTGTGATCAGAGCTCATTTTGATGACTTACGCATATGTCACCTCAAAACGGTCCTGATCAGGGGGCAAACTGTTGACCCTGACTTTTCACACCCGTGTAATTGCGGGTCTCTATTGATTTGGCTTGGTTTTAGTCCTCGATATTGACCCTGATTATGTACATGGACCTCTGTGTCCTCTTTCTGTGTATTCTGGTGCACAGGACACTTAAGGACTAGTGGGGGCCCACCATGGCGCCTGGCGGAACCTGCCACGTATTCTGAGTGTTCTGTACATACAGAACACCTTTCCTTATTGCCTACATAAGGCAAATTTCTTGAAATGCAAAACATTGAATTTTTGGCCTTGAGTACTATTCATTATGAATAGTACATAGGTGGCGCCCACTAAACAGAGGCGAGGCCCGTAGTCCCCAATAACCTACTCTGTGTATTCCATACTTACAGAATACATTTTCCAGTTGCCTTGCGCAAGGCACGATACTTGGCATCGCAAATGCCGTCGGTTGGGCCCATTACGCTGTGGGGTCCACCTAGCAATAGCAGGGCCCACTGCCCCTATTTCCTATTCTCTGTATTCTGTACTTACAGAATACATTTCACACTTGCCTAGGCGTGGTAGGATACACATAATGCAAAATATTGCATTTTGGACCTAGGCCACTATTCACTATGAATAGTACATAGGCGGGCCCCGCTTTCCCCAATTATCCAATTCTATGTATTTTGTACTTACAAAATACATTCCATTGCTGCCTTACGCAAGGTACATCTCGTGGCATCTCGAATGCCACATTTATAGGCTCACCGCGTTGTGGGGCCCGCTAAACACTAGTGGGGCTCGCTTCCCACTATCATCTGCTTTAATGCATTCTGTACGCACAGAACACACCCTATCTGTTGCCTCACTTGAGGCAGAATGCTTGGCATGCTATTTGCCACTTTTTAGGCTCTTTTGTGTTGTAAGGCCCATAAGGGTACTATTCATCATGAATAGTACCCAGGTGGGCCCACCACCCGAATTGACCAATTTTAGTGTTCTTGACACATAGAACACATTTCCACTAGTGCTTACGCGAGGCACAACCCACGGCATCCCGTATGCCACAGTTTGGCCTTAATGGGCCCAAATTGGGCCTATTTAGCAAAACTCGATGATCGGGGCCGAATTTGAGAAAACTTACAACTGCAAAGTTTCTCGAAATGTCGTTTGCATCTTCTTGGACATATGGCATGCATCCCATTCCGCTCATATGAGATAGAGCGCATAGGTCCAAAATGCAACGTGCGTAGCGCATAGCCCTATAGGCTATGCACGTTGCATAGTAAAGACGTTAGGTTGGGAGGCCTTTGGGGATCGAATTTGGAAAAGCTTTCTTCTACAAAGTTGTTCCTTACGTCAAATAACGCTTATACGCTTCGGGGTGCATCCCGAAAGTGACCGCAGTGGGCCCTATGCAAGGGTTTCCAAACTATATGCACGTGCATATAGACCTATATGTGGCCCACATAGATTTAAAATTTTTCAAATATAGGTGAAAATTACAAAATTGCCACGCCTAAAAATTGCTCTATAAATATAGAGCTCGGCGTAACATTTTAGGGATCCTGAATATTGCCTTTCGGAAGGCCAAACTCTGTAAAAATCACTCCAAAAATTAATTAAACACTTAATTAATTTTTCCTAAGGATTTAGAGACTAATTAACCCTAGTTAGGCTCCCTAAGCTCAGAAACAAAGAAGATAAAACACGTAATTAATTTTTCCTAAGGTTTTCTTCCTGATCTGGCCATTTTAAGGTCGTTCAAGGCCTTTCCATGCCTTGGGTGCCTTAGATCTGCCTTAA
This sequence comes from Dalechampia spathulata, assembly GCA_948192965.1. Lineage (NCBI taxonomy): Eukaryota > Viridiplantae > Streptophyta > Magnoliopsida > Malpighiales > Euphorbiaceae > Dalechampia > Dalechampia spathulata. The sequence goes on along the minus strand of CANYBF011056813.1, from coordinate 10,696 downwards.
AACTTACTGGATCTAAAATAATTTTAACTTTAAATTTGTTTTTCATGATTTTGATGCAAATCCATGAGCAAAAATCCAGTTTTGGGTCCGATCTACCTAGATCGGGGCCAGATTTAGTGTTTATGCTGAAAAATTTTTGGTTTTGCTTCGGTTTTCAAAGCTATGTGCACCACACATGGCTCTATGTGTGCCACATATCCCTCATGTGCAGCGCAGATAGATCTATGTGCAGCGCACATAGATCCCGGTTTTCACAGAAAAGCCCTATTTCAACCCAAACCGCTCCCGAACCGCTTCGATTTTGAATTTTCCAGTGACTACAGTAGCTTTTCCGTGTACTTGGGGTTCTGGATCTGTCATAAATCATCCAGATCTACTTGATTTTAGCCTTAAAATTAATTATTTCAATTAATTATTTAATTAATTGTTTGGTTCATCAAACCAAAGGCCGAAACGAGGTCAAGATGAGGTACTGTCTTCATTAAAGTTGCTAGACTTTGTCTGTAGATCATTTCTGTGCTGACAGATTTTATTTTTGTGCAGTTTCATCAACTATGTGCGCCACATGTTGATCTATGTGCGCCACACTTAGCCCATGTGCGGCGCATATAGCCTGATGTGCGGCGCGCATAGTTCACGTTTTTCCAAAAAAACCATATTTTGATTCGTATTTTCATAGTATTTTGACGTATCCAGTAATTTTTGAGTTTCACAGTAGCTCAAGTATTCTGGAAAAGTCATAAAATAATTTTTACATAATTAATTTTGGCCTCAAAATTAATTTTTACGATAAAATGCAATTTTTACTTGTATAAATGCAATTTTTGATAGGATTGGTTTTTAATTGGCCATCGGGCTATCTCCAAAATTATGTGTGATAATAGTCCTCCCAATTAAATTTTCCATGATCAAATCAAATAATTTTGCTTAAAATTATTTTTTTATTGAAATGAATTTTCACGATCCGGCTTGTATTAATTCATGTAATTATTGCCTAATAACTGCTGGATTTTACCCTTGCATATTAATCCATTCACAGATTTTTGGATCGTGCAACTCGAGGGAAAAAGGGGTATTACTTAATACCCAGAAATTTATGTATGCGAGGAATATTTGTAATAGGATAAGATTTATTCGATTTGTAATAATCCCCTATTTCTTGTCTGTATCCCCTAATTTCCTCGATTCCCTTTCCCCGACCTTTATTATTTTTGATCGTGGATGATTTATATTTGCTTAAATATATGTCATCATGTCACATGCCATGTCACATGACACATGCACACACTACTATGCATGCCATGCATATACCGTATGCCATAACATACTATATTTTGTATGCATATACGTATAAATATGCCAATACGCAAATACACCAACACGCAATCCAATACGCTCAAATCAACCGATACGCCTTATCATGCGTACATATATGCCATGCCATGTCATATATTATGCCATGAAGTATGCCATTACGCATATCATACCGTATGCCATGCACATATACTATGTTGAATACACATTCACATACACACCACTATGCCATATCATCCATCACTTCACATGCCACGCATTTGGTATGTCATACACATAACATGTCATGCATATGCCATGTATTACACCATCATATGCATATCATACATACAATATTTCATACATCTTTCACATGCCATGCATATAGTATACCATTCGTTTAAAATGCTATGCATATGGTATGCCACACATTATGCCATGTCATGCATATGATATCACATTTCACATGTCATGCCACATGACACAAGCACATTCTACTACACATGCCATGCATATGCCATATCACGCACCATCTCTCATGCCACACATTTGGTATGTCATACATCTAACATGTCATGCATATACCATGTATTATATCATCACACATATCATGCATATGATATGTCATATATCATTCACATGTCATGCATAAGGTATGTCATTCACTATGCCATAACATATGTATGCCATGACATCCATCATTTCACATATCATGCATATGATATGTTATTCATGCATACGCATTGCATACGCTATATGTCCAACGCTAAAAATGAATCCTAAAATGTCAAACATCATATGCTATTTGCCATAATATGTGCTTCATATTAGATTGCAATACCATGCATATGATATGTCATTCATGCTAACATGTCATGCATATGCCATGTTACTTTTATCACTATATCACATGAGATGCATATGCCATGCCATCTAAATGCCATATAGCTTTATATGCCATTCTACGTGCAACCTTGCAATGCCAATTCGCATGGCGCGCTGTGTGTTTTCAATTACACTCTTATGCTTACCTGCTTAGGATAATTAATTCCAACTAAAATGGTAAAATCGATTTTGGAAACTCATAGAATAGATCTCCACCACCCGAACCCAATCACACACTCTATAACTAGCACTCATGCTATGGGTCGGTTGGACCAATCCGGAACCATCCTGTGGCGACTCCTTACGACTCTTTTGAGTCCGTATCATTCCCTAAGGGAACCCCTTAGGAAGACTGTGCTTTTGATCCAAGTGCGGTCCCCAGTTAGTGACTTTCGCAAGCCTCACTCTGGGCCCCGGAAGAAACCGGCGCTCACACATACATACTTTTAGTTTCCATAAATACCCTTCTCTTCACATGAAATTACCTTTATACCCTTATTCTTTCTTTAACTTATTATTATTATTATTTTTTATTCTTAACTTCATCCTTGCTTTCTTTTACACATTTTAACATATGCATTCTCATAGAATAATAACATGTCTAACATGCCAAAATATCACATTTCACTTATAAATCTCATCCTAAGACTTTATTTAAGTCATTTTACAAAATCATCCCAAATGCACATTATAAGACATGAATAATATATTTTCATTACTTTAATCATCATTTTACCTCTTTCTACCTTTTTTACTTTTTAAATTCTTGTAAGCACATATATCATATCAAGTCATTCATAATCATAGCACATTCATGCATTTCATGCATTCATTCATTCATTTATTCTAACTTATGTATAAGATGTAAGCATATAAAGATGCTATGATTATGGATGTGACACAACAGACAGCTATGAGTATACTGCTCTACAAAGATTGTCCTACCAAGCATCTCTACTAGAACTGCCTCTCAAATATAGTCATAAGATATGCCGTGTCCACCTCTCACATTATGCAATACGTCTAACAGACTAAAGATCATGCCATACAACCAACATGATGATGTCAGCTTGGCATCGAACTGGATAGGCAATCCAATGCACTCCAGCCTAGTGATCCTAGCGAAGATACCTTGGGTAATGGCAATCTCTCTTACTAGCAGATGAAAGGTGTGAGTAGAATCCATCCATTGCTCTATCATGGCAGTGATGATGAACCTATTACATCTCTTCTTCATGCCCATGAAGGAAGAGATGTACTGACCAAAGCAGCTCTGGTCAACTCTAAAATGAACCTCTTGTGGTAGTTGAGAGTAGCACTCATAAACTTCTTAGATGTTGCCAGCTTCGATGATCATCCTCTCTCTTTGCATATTACAAAATTTTGGTAAGCTTTCAGACTAAATTTATCGATTATAGAGTGTGTTTTAGGGGTCTAAAGTTCCACCTTTAACCTTGAAAGTCACTCATTCATGCTTATGAAAGTCTAAAATACTTAATCCCTAGTGGAATTGCTAAAAAATTCCTATTTTAGCCTAATTTTCTCTGCTATATAGGTAGCATATAGCCCTATGAGCAATGTACATAGTGCTATATATGTAGCATATAGCAAGACCAATTTTGAAAATACCAAACTTCCTCAAAACCTTTTGATAAACACATGCAAACCTAAGCCTAGCATAAGCTTAGCACCTACTCCAAGCAAAACGTTGGCCTAAATGTATCAAAAATAAGTCTAAAATCAACTTTTAAGAAACCAAAAAAATTGAACCAAAACACGAGAAACTCACGTTCTCGAGAGTAGCTCAAGACTTGTAGGAATCTATGGCAAAGGTTTTTGTAATTCACTCACCATATGAAGCTCTGAAGTAACGATCATGAGTGGAATGCTCGATTAGAGTGTACCTTGGGATCGATTCCAAGTCTTAGGGTATCTGTTGTATATTAATTCTAGCCATTCTCAAAGAAGTGATAGATTTTAGCTGTTGGAGTTGAGAGAAAATGCATTTTGAGTGTGAAAAAAAATGATTTTTTAATGGGAGACTTTAGACTTTATCATTTCTACGTGATATGCATGGCGTGTAATGTTATATGCTTCGTACAAAGAAAATTTTGCTAATGTGTGCCAACCTCTAGAGTGCTATCCTAATGTTCACCGGGTATTCATAAAGATGCTTTCATGAAATTAGGCTTCTCACAAAAATTTTAGAATTTTTTGATATTATTTTTCGTAAGGAGTCTAATTTTCATGACTTGTAGCTTCTGAAAAATCCAGAAAATCAGTCAAAATGCAAATAGACTGATACTCAAATATTCAAATATTTCTCTTAAACCATTTTAATTCCAATTTTATTAATAATTAGCTTTCAATATCTAGCATAGACAAGAAATTAATCTAGCAGATGGTTAGTTTCAATCAATCCTTTGACTATTGGTTAACCATTGACCAGATAATGTCGTATTCTAGTAGTGGGTCCCAAATGCAAACTTTTGAGGTATAAGACACTTGTTTGATGGTATGAGCATTGAATCTAATAGTTGATTACCTCATAACCAGTAGTTGTTTAGCCTAATCCAGTCGATCACTTAGGTTCCATAGTTGACCACCTGATCTAGCAGTGATTATGAGTTCAAGCATTTGACTCTCAAACCCTAGTAACAGGCATCCAAACTCAAACATCAGATGATTTTTCAGCTTTACAGTAAAGCCATTGGTCCATTAGTGACCTGATTAGCATTGATCATGTAGCCTAAGCATCGAGCTCCTAAGGGCAGAATTGGGTTGCAAGCCTTAGCATGAGCACTCTTGATCAACATTGATCGTCTAGCTCAAGCATCGGGCTTCCAGTGGTAGAATTAGGTTGTAAGCCTCAACATAAGCACTCTGATCAGCATCAATTATCTAGCCTGCACACCAAGCTCCCAATGGTAGTATTGGGTATATTTTCTCCCTAATAGAGTTATAAGCCTCAACATGAGCATCATCTCATCAAGAATTAATCATCTCACCCGAGCACCAGGCTGCCAAAAAGTTTTCTTTAATGAAGTCATATATTTTAGCTTGCATACTAGGCTCCCAGTACCAAAGTTGGGTCATTAATCTTGACATCCCCAGTAGATCATAGTCTCTTCCATAGCGAAGTTACAAGGCTCAGTATGTGCACCTTGGTAGAATTTTCTGTAATGGATCATTTTCATATCCCTAGTGGAGCCTAATTTCCCTATGGAGCTACAAGCCTCAGCATAAGCATTCTACAAGCCTTGGCATTATCACCTTACAAGCCTCAGGATAAGCATCTCACAACCTCAACATGAGCATTAAACCTTAACATAAGCATCAGTCAGGTACTCACCTTGCTTTTGGTGAATAGTCATATTGTGATTAGGTTTCATCTTGATAACTTTTGCCTATGTCACCTCAAAGTCGTCCTAATGAGGGGGAAAATTATTGACCTTGAATTTTCACTTACGAGTTATAGTTTTAGATATTTATCAATTCAGCTTGGTACTGGTCCCTGATGTCAACCCTAATTTAGACGTATTCCTTTGAGCTTCCCTTGAGTGTTTTGGACATGCAGAGCATGTTACATTTTGCTTGTGAAAGGTGGAGTACATAGCATGAATTTTTTGATGTACAGAGTACATAGTGCTACATGTTGCATATGTCATGAAAATATACATGTGGTGAATAACCTTTTCCAAAGCAAATATAATATGCTCCATATGACACCATATCTTAAGGACCCAAATGATGTTTTTTCTAACCTATGATGCACATCCCAATGTGCCTACATTGGCTATCACACATAGGTTAAAATTCCATCATGTTGGGCATCTATTGCTATATACTGTGCAGATAGCCTTTTTTTTGGGCTATATGCTATGTACATAGCTAAAAATTTCCAAAATCTCACATTGCTAATGTGATTTTCTTAATCTTATCACCTACATCTATAAATATAAGCCTTGTATTTATGTAAAAGGGTCCAAAAATTAATGAAACTTACCTAAACTCTACTAAATTCTAATCTCACTTAATTAAGCATTTAATTAAGTATTTAACCTAGGATTAGAGACTAATTAGCCCTACTTAAAGCCCTAATCATGTTTGGAATCAAGATTACAAAAGCACAATCTATTTGGTGAGTTGAATGCATATTCTCTACTCATTTTTCATTTGATTTCATTATGGGTTTATGATTTTTGGGTTATTCTTGATGTTTGGTTTCAATCATGCTTGCTTTGATGACTACCAATACCTATTCATAGTTTAAATGATATATGGTTGCTATAAATCTACTGAGATTTGGATTTGGTTTCGTGTTTTTGCTTAAAAACCTATTTCCCTTTAGATTTGACTCATGATATGCTATGCATATCATATGATGTATGCCACATATAGCTTACATGTGGTGTACGTCATGCTATGTATGCCTCACATAGCATCCAGTTTTGCCAAAAAATTGCTTTTTGATTCAGTTTTTACTCATTTCCCTATAGTTTTTGAGGTTCTTAATAGCATTAAAGGCTTCATAGTAGCCCTAATGATTTGAGTTCATCATACATCATTAATATTTCATCATTTTTGGCTTTTAAATCATATTTCTCAAGTTAAATGCTTATTTAATATGTTTAATTGATGATTAATGACATGATTGGCTTTGGTTGGTTGAGTTTGCTATCTCTAATTGGCATTTATATGATGTTAGTGACTCCCAATTGATTGTGTCATGATTAATTGCTTATGATTTTACCATTAAATCATCTCTTTTTGCTTAATTACTAAATTAATGCTATTTTAACCATGTTTAATGTGTCACTTGACATGTTTAGCTTTATTGGACATTGATTTGTTTCTGAGTGATGTTTCATATGATCTTAGAAAAGTTTCATTTTACTATTGATCAATTTTTCCTAAAATTGATTATTTTTGCATGATTTTCACGATCCAATTTGTTGTTATTCACATTTTCATTATTATTGCCACTACATTCATCAAACTTTGGCTCTTGATTCATGCTTTCACATGGTACTAAATTAGTCGATCTAGTCCTAACTTTTATTTGCTACTAATGATTTTGCTTATTTATTTTGCATTTTCACTTTGGCATTTTTGGCGCGTGCTACCCAAGTTTGAATTTTTCTTGAGTGAATGAGACATTGCTTAATGTCTTAGATTTTGTATCGATGAAGATTATGTGTAATAGAATAGCCTTATTCCCCAGTTTTGTATGATTTAGCACTAACTCTCTCATGTATCCCCTATCTTCTTCGATCCCTTTCACCGACCTCTATTTTATTTCATGCATGCTTTGCTCATTATTTTATATTTGCCATGATATATGTTTTATCATTACTATATGATGTATATTCTCACATGCCATGCCTATGCCATGTCATCTCACATGTCATGCTTATGCTATATCATCTCACATGTCATGCTTATACCATGTCATCTCACATGCCATGCTTATGCCATGTCATCTAACATGCCATACTTACACCATGTCATCTTATGTGTCATGTTTATACCATGTCATCTTACATGCCATGCCTATGCCATGTCATCTCCCATGTCATGCTTATATCATGTCATCTCATATGTCATGCTTATGCTATGTCATCTCCTATGTCATGCCTATGCCATGTCATCTCACATGTCATACCAATGCCATGTCATCTCACATGTCATTCCTATGCCATGTCATCTCACATGTCATGGTTGTACCATATCATTTCACATGTCATGCTTATACCATGTTATCTCACATACCATGCCTATGTCATATCATCTCATATACCATGTTTCATGCCATGATTACTATATCATGATGCCATGCTATATCTTTCATAATTGCTGCTATGTTATACCCCATTGTGTGCTTATTTCATTCTTATGAATGCTCACCTACCTAGGATAATTAACTTGATTAAAATGGTAAAAGGAAATTTGAAACTCTAAATGAATAGATCTTCACCACCCAAATTGATCTCTGAATGGTTTGACTGAGCACTGGTGCTAATGGGTCGGTTGAATCGAATTCAGAACCATTCAAGAGGAACTCCATCTTCTAACTCTTTTGAGTTCATCTCATTCCTTGAGGTAGCCCCTTAAGAAGACTACAATATTACTCTAAAAGGGCCCCAATCCATGCATCATAAGCCTTACTCTAGGTCATAATGAAAAGCCCAACCATAGTTGCATACCTTAGCATGAGCATTTATTCTCTATCAGCATTAATGGCCTTGCCCGAGAATCAAGATCCTAGTGCCAGTAGTAGGTTGCAAGCCTTGACATGAGCATTGCTTCTTGATAAGCATTGATTGCATCAGCTGAGCATTAGGCTCCTAGTAGTAGCATTAGTTTGAAGCCTTAACATGAGCATTGCTTCTTAGTTAGCATTTATCATCTCACTTGAGCATCAAGCTCCCAGTGGGAAAATTGGATTATAATCCTTGACATGAGCATTCTCTATAAGTAATTAATCACCAGTAGAGTAACAAGTCAAAACATGAGCATCTCCAATAGATCATAATTGATTCCCTTGTGAATTACATTTAAATCCTTAATGGGTTATGAGTATTCCTTTATGCCTTATCATGAGCATTTACGAGGTTCAGTATGAGCATCAACCAGGTATTATCATTGCCTTTAGGTGAAAATTTATGTTATGATTAGGCATCATTTTGAAGACTTCTGTCCATGTCAATTTAAAATGATCCTAATCATAGGGTAAACTGTTGACCCTAAATTTTTACTTGTGCATTGCATTATTGAGTTTTCTTTTATACAGCTAGGTATAGGTCCCTGTTATCAATCCTTATCATGCCTTTTTGTCACGTAACATGCTCCCGTAGATTGATTAATGATCTCTAATACATAGAAACCACTAATTACTCTACAAGGGATGTGTAAAAAAAATTTTTATTAAAATTTTTTTTAACACACCGTTCTAAGTTTTTTGGAAGTATTAATCCGAAATAACATTTTAGCATTTACTACCTTTAACATTAATTAAAATTACTTAATCAATTTAATTAGAACTTTGATATATTCTAAGTCCTTGTCTTCAGAAAGACTCCTGCTAAATTAGTACTTTGGAAATCCATGTTCGCCATCCATCAGTTAACCTACGTCCATCAAATGACGAATGCTGAGTATATCACTCAATGGTGCTATACACATAATATAAACAAATATAATCATACATGTATCATATATGAAATAGACCATGTAAACCATAACATCATATTAATAGCATTACCATGTAGTCATTTAGAATACTTCTTCTAGACATCACTACTGTATATTAACATTTACTTAATTCTTTAACATATTCAAATCATTATATATTTATACTATGACTGATTTATTTCCTTGATATAAATATCATCTATTTTTCTTTGGATTCATAATTCTTCTTGAATTACCTATAAGCAATTTAATCATTTACTATATTTATTACATCATTCTTAATTATACAACTATTAGCATTTCATTATTGAAAACATATTTATAATATGTTCATCATGTGTAATCATGATAATTATCCACTTGTCTATATCACATCTTAATTCTTTTAGCATATCATTATCACTTATTATATATTAGTAGTTAGATACTCTAAAATATCATTAATTCCATAATAATTTAGGATATAATAAAAACCTGCAAGTATTACAAAATGCCATTTTTCACTTTATCACATATTCCTTTAAATTCATAAATCATAATATAATTATTTGTATTAGTTATATTCTCTACTAATATTTAGCATGAATCGTATCAAATAATGATAACATATATTCATCACATTATCACTATCTAATAGCATAAACCTCAACCATATGTGTATTATGTTATCATCATGTATAACAAACCATCATTATATAGAGTATAACCACATCATGTCTACCATATTTATCATATTATGATCATCATGTATGTCTCCTATCATTATCATGTATATCATAACATTATTTAGTATTAACAACATCATCATACATAACATGTTATCATAATGTCTACATATATATCATCATCGCATTTAATATCTTCATGAATATAATGTCTTTATCATTAAGGCATATTATATCATCATGTTTATATCATTATTAAATACACATGCCATGGATATCATCATCATCATGGTCAAGATCATTTCAATATGAATGCATCATTTAGACATCATCATCATGATCATAATTCATTTGACTGCATCTGTGAGAGTAGGGTGTCCCGGACGTGGGAGCCCAGCACGCTGTTCGGCGCGAGATGCCATGGTGCTTGCTCTCAATGGCGTTTCCTGTTTTTAATTTATGAAAACAATGTGTTTTATGATGTGGAGTCACCACCTAGTTTGGTTTGTCAATTCAAATGAATGACTAAAAGAAAACTAGGAAATAAAACCCGGGCCTTCTCGTGTTGGAAAGCGGCCTGAATTTCTTCAGAGTTTGGGTTCGGGGTTTCAATTTATTCGTATTCCATCTTATTATGTTCACTTTGTTTAATTCTAAAG
>CANYBF011056623.1:0-13491 GCA_948192965.1 Dalechampia spathulata | reverse complement strand
AAATCTCACTGGCAAGGTCTCCAATGAACTAGTACTATACTACTCATCCACATATTCACTTTAGACATCTCATGTCATGATGAATGAGAATCATCCCTAAATAGGAAGTGTAACATGTACTGATCTTTCCATATTAATAATGTCCATTCTTATTAATATCGTGATCAAGGATATTTAGATATTGAACATTTGCATACAATAAGAATCTCATTCCATAAACTCTTTATGGATTCCTTTGCACTGTTCCAATATCATGGACTTCAATATATATAATTTAATACTCCAAAGTAAAACAAGTTCATGTAAAAGATTGTACTATATAATGAATAATGCCTTTATTAATGAAACATATAGTTCAAATACATATGATGCTCTAGAGCATACACTAACAAAGTGATGCTAAATAATGCAATTTACATTAATTTTATTAAATTATCTTAGATAGATAAATAATTATTCAATGAATAAATTGTTGTGTAGACATTATAAGTGTGCATATGTAATAAAGATATTGTAGAACTATGTTTAATATCAAGATAAATAGTATATAATTATGTTAAGCTTATACATTAAAGATTACTATGTATGTATTTATGTATTTGATTAATGCTACACAAATGAATTAAGTTAATAGTTGATGATTCATTATTGAACTAAATATAAGATAGTTGATATTGTTACAACTATAATGTTATTGTAGTAATAGAAACATGTTTAAAAGCAAACTTTAAAAAATTTTAATTTAATATAATTGTATTTTACAAGCAGTTATAGATGAAATAAATTAAGAAACTAAGATTCACAAAATGAATGAATGATTATTAACAAAATAAAAGAGAGTATGCTTATTATTATTGAATCCCTACGGAAATGGTAACATGTACGGCAGTTTATAGTGGTTTAAGACTAACTCTTGCCTACGTCCACTTCTCCTAAGTCTCAACTTAGGGTTTCACTAAAATTAATTGATTACAATACAAGATTGCATAAATGAATCCTAAACCCCAGTGTTTTTAGGCTCACGCTCAAACCTTTACAATAATTAACCTCACAAACTCTCAATTATAACTTAATACCTATGCATTAATCACACACCAATCCACAATAATAAAAGTTTCACTCTTAAGTTATGGAAATACAATCAATTGAGAGTTTACAATTACCAAAAGACAATAATACAAGTAAACTTACTTATTCTTGAAGATGGAAGCCTAAGGAATTAATTGCTCTACAAAACTAGCTGTTAGATTGAAAGATATGAAGTTCTATATCTAATAGAGCCGTTAGAAAGAGTTAAAAACCTTTCTACTAAGTCACGTACGGTTGTACCAGACATGGTATGCCCGTACCAATTTAAAAAGCCACTTTAAAAAAATGAGGAAAATGAGGTACGACCGTACCACCTATTGGTATGCCCACACCTGACAAATAATTTTCCTGCGAGCAACCGTATGGTCGTACCACCTAATGGTACGCTCATGCCAAAACAAGTTTACTCATAAACCAAATTCCTGCAAGTAATGGTATGCCCATACCAATCAATGGTACATTCGTACCAAGCTCAAGTAAACAACATTAACTTGGTACGGTTAGCCATATGCCCGTACCACCCAATAAAGCATTTTGGTACGCCCGTACCATTTACAAAAACATAATTAAAAGTAGCAAATAACTTACATTGACTCATACGTGACACACATATCAAAATCCTGGGTCTAACAATCTCCCCCTTTTTGATATTGGCAATCAATTTAAGTTCAATTTGCAAAAACATATTAAAATAAAATTTTAATTTGAAAAATTTTAGAAATCTCCACCTTTTTTTTAGAATTCATGCTATGAAATCACAAGTAATCAATCAAGCATAAAGGAAAGGAGAAAATATAGAAATCAAAGAAAACAAACAATCTAACATATGGCCAAAGCAATAAACAGAATCAAATGATCAAAGAAATACATATAATTGTATGATCAATATAAATAGAATGATATAATCAGAGCATTATCCATATCAGTTGTAATCAAAATAAATGACAATAAGCAATAATGAAAATAAACATGATAGGATAATAAACTGAATAAACATCATATGCTATATAAATATAAACTCAAAAAGATGTCCAATACAATGGTTAGAGCAATAAAAATGAAATAACAAAAATAAAAATCAAAAATGAAAATCAAAACTTAAATCTCCACTAAAACATCTCCCCCTTTGACAACATCAAAATGATCATTGTGGGTCTTGAGGAGGAGGTGGACTCGGTGGAGGAATAACAAAAGGATCTATCATGACACTGATGAAGTGTAAAGTCTCAGAAGTAGAAGTTTGGAACTCATGAAAGTCAACAATGTGCTGAACAAAATACTGATCAATGGAAGCTGACTACTAAGTGAGATGTTTGAGTTGCTGATCAATCTGGTCAAAGCATCGCTCAAGAATATCTAATTAATCAAGTATAGCAATGATAATAGCAAGGTGCTGAGAAAGAGAATCAGTAGATGCAGCAGCTGCTGGAGCAGGAATAGAAGTGGCAGCTGGATCGGAAGGATCAAGAACAGTAGTAGATGATGAAGATCCACCCTGGAAGTGATGCTGGCTTTTGCAAACAGTGTCATTGGGGGGCCTAATGACTAAAGATGGTCGAGTCGTCAAGAAATATACTTAGGGTGAATGACAAACTCATCATCTAGAGTACGCTCAAGAAGCATAGAATGCTCAATGAATGACAGATCAAGATTAAGACCATTCAGTCTAGGGGAGGGGTGAGTTGGGGGGAAGGCATGCAGTTGTTGGTAGATATGGTGAATGATAGGTCTAAAAAGAATAACCCTGCTAGGCTGCTTCTAAACACCAACCTCATGAAAAGAGGTCTGAAGCCAGTGTCTAGACTGGATAAGGGTACCCATGACCATAGAATAAAGAAAAATAAGGTCAGGGCCCATGATGGCATCATTAGACTTGGATCTCCCAAAAATAAGATAGGAGATCAGTCTATGATAGTAGAAAAGAGCAGGAGATTTAAGATAGGATGCCTTCTATCGAGAGGGTAGAAAAAAGTATCAAGGGTAATATCCCCCTAGAAAGAATTATAATCAAAGACCGTAGATGTGGCATTTGAAATGCCATTAGTATGAAATCCAAATAAAGCATCAAACTCGGAGGCAAAAAGAGAATGGTGTCCTTGAAAAAGTTTAAAAGTGCAAGAAAAAGAGGTAGATAAGGAAAAGGTCTATATGAACTCTAAAGTTATAAACTGAATAAAGTGATTATCTAAAAATGTGAAATTTGACCAACCTACATTGGCCAAATGTCATAGAATATCATCCTCCAGTCCAATCTGATAGAGAGTAGAATGATACGTAAAATGAGAGTGAAAGAAAATCTTCCCACTCAAAATAGAAGTCCTATCGATAGAAGTAGGGGTAGCGCAACCTCAAGGGCCACATCCTGCAGGAACTGTGTGTTTGACTCTCCATGAGGAAGAGTCATCGCGATCACTAAGAGTATTCATGATGAAAAAATAAGTAAAAATAGATAAGTTGATGAAAATCTAAAATTTTCATAATTTCGGCAAAGTTTTGACGAGTTTTGAAAAACTCAAAAATTAAACGTGCACAGAAATCTATAAAATTTGACACAAAGCACCAAAACATTATCCTAAGCAATAAACTCTAAAGAACCTAAAGCTAAAACAACCTAGAATGATCTGAAAATTAAAATTAAAAACAAGATTAAAAAGCAATAAAATAGTAAAAATGGAATGTGAAAATGAAAGAAAATCAAATCAAAATGAAGAGAAGGATTACGGGCAATAAAGTTTAAAGTGTTTCGAGACTGGTTTGAGAGAATTTGGCTAGAATTTGAGAGAAAACTAAATTTGGAATGTGAAAAATCAATTTAAAATGAATTTTAAAGTTATGTATGGGCGTATTGCCAAGTTATGTATAGGCATACGGGTGATACATACGGCTGTACCAACTAAGAATGTTTGAAATTCATTATCGCGTACGGGCATACGAGTAAGGCATACGGCTGTATGAGAATTCTCAGCTGAACATTTTAATTTTTTTGAAATAGGAAGCATACGGGCGTACAGAAAATAGTACGACCGTACCATATTTTGAAGAAAAATGCCTTTGAGATGCATATGTACATACCAATATTGGTATGGTGGTACAAAAGCTAAAAAATAGAAAATTTTGAAGAGTTTTCTAATTTTACTTAAAATTTCTCAAGTCCACCAATCACACCTATTTTAAAAATAATCCATCAATCATTCCTAATTCATGTTTAATGAAGTTTAAATGTTCTTCACTTAGCGGTTTTGTAAAAATATTTGCCAATTGATGAGTTGTATTAATAAATTCTAATACAACCTTCCTTTTTTGCACATTATCACAAAGAAAATGATGCCTAATATCTATGTGCTTAGTTCTAAAATGTTGAATTGGATTCCTAGATAAATTTATAGCACTAGTATTATCACATTTAATGAAAGTGCATGAAACACAGACATTATAATCCTTTAATTGTTATTGAATCCAAAGTACTTGAGCAGAACAACAACCTACAGATATGTATTTAGATTCAGTAGTAGACAATGATACATAATTTTGCTTCTTGCTAAACCAAGAAACCAAGCAATTACCTAAGAAATGATAAGTACCATAGGTACTCTTCCTATCTAACACATTCCTAGTAAAGTCAGCATCAGAATAAACAGTCAAGTCAAAAGAGTCATTCTTAGCATACCACAAGCCATAATGCATAGTTCCAATCAAGTATTTGAAAATATGTTTCATATCACACAAATGTGATTCCCTATGAGATGACTGAAATCTAGCACACATACACATAGCAAACACAATATCCGGTCTAAAAGCAGTTAGGTAAAGCAAGCTACCTATCATGCCTCTATACTTCTTTTGATCAACATGCTTACCGCTTTCATCTAATGAAAGTTTTGTAGTTGTGCTCATTAGAGTTTTGCTCAGTTTTGCATCTTCTAGTCCCAACTTCTTTAGCATTTCTTATGTGTACTTGACTTGATTGATGAAGATTCCATCTTCACATTGCTTGACTTGAAGTCTTAAAAAATACTTAAACTCTCCCATCATGTTCATCTCAAATTCTCTTTGCATACACTCAAAGAACTCCTTGCATAATTTTTCATTATTAGCACCAAATATGATATCATCTACATATATTTGAACAAGTAAGACATCATGTTTATAATGCTTAATGAAAAGTGTTGTGTCTGCCTTGCCTTTTTCAAAACCATGATCAATGAGAAAACTACTCAACCTATCATGACAAGCTCTAGGGGCTTGTTTAAGGCCGTATAAAGCTTTAGTAAGTTTGAAAACATGATTTGGAAATTCAAAATCTTTAAAACCAGGGGGTTGTGCAACATAAACTTCTTCATTGATAAAGCCATTTAAGAAAAACACTTTTTACATCCATTGAAAAAGTTTAAAGTTCATATGAGATGCATATGCCAATAACATTCAAATAGCTTCTAATCTAGCTACAGGTGCAAAGGTTTCATCAAAGTTTATTCTCTCGTCTTGATAATATCCTTGTGCCACTAGCCTAGCTTTATTCCTAGTTATAACACCACTTTTGTCAAGCTTTTTCCTAAACACCTATCTAGTTCCTATAATAGATGCATCTATAGGCTTAGGTACTAAGGTCCATATGTTATTCCTATCAAACTGGTTTAATTGATCTTGTATAGCTAACACCTAACTCTCATCATCTAAAGCTTCATTTACATTCTTAGGTTCAATATAAGAAATAAATGCAAGGTTGTTATGAATATCTTTAAATTTAGAATGAGTTGTTATCCCTTTTGATGTTTCACATATGATTTGCTCCTTTGAGTATCCTTTTGGGAAGTTCCACTCCTTTAGAAGATCATGCTCAATTTGAGTTGCAACTAGGTAAGGAGGAAGATCGTTTACTTCTTTTTTGTCGACATCTTTAGGTGTAGCTTATTGCTGATGCTCTAGTTCTTCACTTCATTTCAATAGAATTCTTACATCATCATTAATAATGTCCTTTCTTGGAGTAAGGGAGTTAGTTTCATCAAAAATGACATGCATAGATTCCTCTACAACCAAAGCACATTTATTGAACACCATATATGATTTGATAGATGTAACATATTCTAAAAATAAACCTTCATTAGTTTTTGAATCAAATTTTCTAAGGTTATCCTTGGTGTTTAAAATGTAGCACTTGTATTTGAATACTCTAAGATTCAAAATTCTTGGTTTTCTACCATTCCATAGCTTATAAGAGGTTTTGTTTAAAATAGGTCTTAAATGAACTCGATTTATGATATAACAAGCGGTATTGACCACTTCGGCCTAAAAGTAAGATGGTAATTGATACTCATTAAGCATTGTACGTGCCATGTCACAAAGAGTTCAGTTTTTCCTTTCAAATACCCTATTATGTTGAGGAGTTCTAGGAGATGAAAAGTTATGATTAACACCATGTAAATCACAAAAAGACTTGAAACTTTCATTTTAAAATTCCTTTCCATGATCACTTCTGATTGAAAAGATGTAATAACCCTTTTCATTTTGCATTCTTTTTGTTACACTTTGAAAAGTATTAACATCAACCTTATGAGCTAAGAATGAAATCCAAGTAAACCTTGAGTAATCATCAATAATAACAAGTGCATAATGCACACCACCTAAACTAGCTACTCTAGGTGGTCCAAACAAATCCATATGCAAAATTGAAGGGGTTTAAAAGAAGTCACCTTGTTTTTCAAATTAAATGAGGATTTTAACTATTTTCCCATTTGGCAAGCTTCACACACCTTATCCTTTACAAATTTGATCTTTAGAAGTCTTACCACATGTTCATTCTTCCCGAGATCGCCAATGCTTTCGAAGCTAGCATGTCCAAGCCTTCTATGCCAATGCCATGGGTCCTCACTTATAGAAACAAAACACTTCACATTTTTTTAGGAATAGAATCTAAATTAATCATGTAGATATTTTCTATTTTATCTCCTTGAAAGACTAGCTTATCATCACTAATCCTATAAACAAAATAACCTTTAGGATAAAAAATAACTTTAAAACCATTATCACACAATTGACTAATGCTAAGTAAGTTATGTTTTAATCCTTCTACTAAGAAAACTTTGCTAATAGAAAAGTTGGAATCCTCTTTGACCTTACAAATTCCAATGACTTTACCTTTGGCATTGTCTGTAAAGGTGACATTACCTCCCTTATATTTTTCAAGATTGGAGAAGAGGCTTGCATAACTATTAAGATACCATTTATTTGAACTTGAGCATCCATTATCAAGATACCATTTATTTGAACTGATCTTGGATCTCAAGCATACCTATTAAATATAAATGCATTTACTTCTTTTTAGGTACCCAAATGTATTTAGGTCCTTGGGGGTTAGGAACATTTATATCATCATTCCAATGCATCTTCCTAATGAAACATCTATTTGTTGTATGCCCCTTTCTATTGCAATAATGACATATGACATTCCTAAATCTAGAATGATTATGCATATATTTCCTTTTGGATGCATGAGAATGATTATGATTGCATGAACATGAATAATGACGTACCTTATTAGCATGCATTTTGTTTGCTTTAGGATTATCATTTTTCTTTTAACATCCTTTGATGTTTATGTTGAAGTAGAAGCTTTGATAAAAACTGTGCTTTTAGGGGTGTAGGAGGAGTTTTGATTAAATCTAATACCCTCTTTGTTACCACTAAGTTTTTGGTGTTTCAAAATAGAATCAATTTTAACATCACCTTGTTCAAATCTAGAAAGGTTTTCTTTCAACAAATCCTTTTCTTTTAAGATCTTAGCATTTTCATCCTTTAAAAACTTGTTTTCCTTTTTAAGACTTTCAAGTTTTATTTTATAAGAATCAAATTCATTTTGTAAAATGGTTTTCTCTTTTGAAATGGATGTATGTTCACTTATAAGTAATTGATGCTTCTTAGCTAAGTTTTCATACTTTCCTAAAAGTTCTTTTAATGCACTACATTCATCATCATCATCAAGTTCATCATTACTATAATAAGATTGAGATAATGTGGTTACCTCATCATTTTCTTTATCATCTATAAATGCCATGAAGCAAAGATTGGTTGCTCCTTCATCCTCGGACACTTCCTCATTTGATTCACTATTAACATCCTACGTAGCCTTCAATGCATTCTTTTTGAAAGGCTTGGATGGTTTATTGAGGTGAGGACATTCATTTCTCATGTGTCCTGGCTTGTTGCATTCATAGTAAATAGCTTAATTCCTTAAAAAATTATCCCTTCGGTTGAAGTCCCTGCTTTGCTCGAAAGGCTTCTTGCCATCCTTTTCAAGCTTCTTCTTTATAAGAAAATTCTTGACATGTTTTGAGAGGAGGGCTACTTCATCATCAATCTCCCATCCGCTTCTGGAAGAGGCATCTTCTTCTTTTGAAGCCTTAAGTGCAATCCCTCTCTGCTTATCTTCCTCAACTCCTTATTTTAATGTGATCTCATGTGTAAGGAGTTTCCATAGAAGTACATCAATTAACAGAACCAATAAGTCATTTACTTCTTCAATAGATGTCACTCTAGCCTCCTAATCCTTCTTGGGTAGCACCTGCAAGATTTTATTGTTGATGTCTTCTCTTTGATACATCTTGCCAAGCTTTATTAGGCCATTGGTGATCACCATGAGTCAGTTGTACATTTCAGAAATTGACTCATTTGCCTTCATTGTGAATAGCTCGTATTGATATGTCAACAGTTGGATTTTCTTATTTAAAACTTGATTAGTTCCTTCATTATGAGTCTCCAAAGCAGTCCATATTTGCTTTGCGGTGACATAATATGATACTTGACCATATTCCTCATGACTTATAGCATAATACAATATGTTCATCACCTTTTTATTTCAAAAGTTTGCTTTCAATTCCTCCATGGTCTAATCTTCTCTAGCTTTAAGAGAAACAACATCGTCAATTGTAGTTGTTGGAGGTAAGAACTCAATCATCATCAAGTCAAACAATTCAATTCTATCGTTGTTCAAGAAAACTTCCATCTAATGCTTCTAATATGGATAATCGGTTCCATCAAAGAAGGGGGGTCTTGTAAATGATTAACTTTCATTGGTTGCCATAGGATCTTTTACTCTAGAATTTTACTTCTAATGCAAATGAGCACCAATGCTTTGATACCAAATGAAATCCCTGAAATGGTAACACATGTGGTGGTTTATAGTGGTTTAGCATTAACTCTTGCTTGCGTCCACTTCTCCAAAGTCTCAACTTAGGGTTCCACTAAAATCAATCGATTACAACACATAATTTCATAAATGAATCCTAAACCCCAGTGTTTTTAAGCTCACACTTAAACCTTTATAATAATCAACCTTACAAACTCTTAATTACAACTTAATGCCCATATATTAATCACACACCAATGCACAATAATAAAAACCTAACTCTTAAGCTGTGGAAATATAATCAATTGAGAGTTTACAATTACAAAAAGATAATAATACAAGTAAACTTACTTGTTCTTGAAGATAGAAGCTCAAAGAATTAATTGCTCTATAAAACTAACCATTGGATTGAAAGATATAAAAGTTCTATATCTAATAGAGTTGTTAGAAAGAGTTTAAAACCTTTCTGCTACGTCGAGTATGATCGTACGGAATATGGTACGCCCGTACCAATTTAAAAAACCACTTTATAAAAAATAAGAAGGAAATGAGGTATGAGCGTACCACCCATTGGTATGCCCATACCAAAACATTTTCCCTAATAAACAATTTTCTTACGAGCAACCGTACGATCGTACCACCCAATGGTATGCTTATACCAAAACAAGTTTACTAATAAACAAAATTCTTGCGAGCAATGGTACACCCTTACCAAGCTCAAGCAAATAACACTAACTTGGTATAGTTAACCATATGCTTATACCACCCAAGAAAGCATTTTGGTACGCCCATATCAAGCCTGGTACACCCATACCAAGACTGGTATGCCCGTACCATTTATAAAAACATACTTAAAAATGGAAAATAACTTAAATTGACTCACACATGACACACACATCAAAATCTTGGGTCTAACAATTATTATGAAATTGAATATATTAAAGTAGTATAATTTGACTTTAGGAAAGAATAGGAAGTGATAGTGATATGGGAAATATAATAATAGAATAATAGAAGAATCTTATAGTGGATGTTATAGGAATAAATTATAAGTTGCATAATAATACATGTTAATAGAAAAGATAAAAATTTATCATATCTTTTACCCATAATATATCTTTTCCCTATAATAATATAATAATACTTAAATTTTGGGATGAAATTTTATTTTAGAGGGAGAGAGTTATAACGCCCATTTCATGATTACAATCAAGATGATATTTTTATATTGAGTTATATTTATTTACTTATGTTAAATGATTAATAAGGTTGTTTATAGAAATTTAAAGTAAATTGTAAAATAATTAGGAAATAATAAAAAATGACATGTTGAACTAAGTTTATCACAATCATGAATATACTCACTTTTCATATACGTGTATGAATGTCTTCTTGTATATATGGTATAAGTGAATGAATGATTAAGTTGTTTAATGGATTGTATGAGTGTTTATAGGAATTACACGTTTTGGAATGAAGATTTAAGCTTACTAATACATTGTACATATGAATATGTTATTGGATTGTAAAAATTATCTAGTATATTAAAGCAAAAGAAGATATATTTTGCTTTTAAATAAATTTTATTGGTAAATTGTTACATTTGTAAGCCTTAGGTTAAGTGGTTGAATGATGTAATTCACTATTAAAGGTATATAATGGTACTTTAACTAGAAAGGTAACATAGTTATGAGGCTAAATAGAATCCATGCTCATGTATAATTGAATGAAATTTGTTTCAAGATAAAAAGCTTGTAACATATTTAATATATAAGAAATGATACATTTATGGGAAAATAAATTTATGTATGAACTATAGGATTTACAATGTGTTAGGTGTCTTATTATTAATGAGATAGTGGAATAGGTATGTATGCTACTTGAAGTGACTAATTAATTATATAAGGTGATGAACATATGTATGCTTATAACTACAAGTATTAAATAAACGTAAGGGGGTAAGGCATATAATTAAAGAAAAGTAAATGAATATATATATATGTCCCGTCCATATTTACATATATATTTGACTCTAACTTTAAGATAAAATTTAGTATTTACTTAAATGTTCTTGATTTATTTGTGATATTGTATTGAATAGGTGAATTAATGATGTTTTCTCATCTAGATTAATCGACTTAGTGCTTAGAAAAGGAGATTCGATGTTGTATATAGAAGTGCCTAAGGCATGATCAAGGAAGATCAAATTTTATGATAGTTGTTTATGTAATAATTAAGATAAATTAGATTAAGTAGGCTAGTGAAGGTGTAAATGATATTAAAAGTTTATAAAATTAAAAAAACAACCTAGATTTGTATAAAGAATAATATATATAAATATTATAGCAAACACAGATTATTAATGCATGTATACATAGGGTAAACTACCTGGTTAATGGAAGGGTGACATTAACATTTGCTTATTTATGTTAAGGCATAAATCTTTAATCATATATTTTGGCCAAGTATGATAATTAGAATTGAAATTAACTCCAGTTATAGCACGATCAAACATAGGATTTGTAGCTTTCAAATGATGTAATTAAAGAATAAATTGCATAAATATCTTAAGTAAATCGGATGAATATATGTATATAAATTTATATGTATACAATAAGAAGATAAAGTAAAGATTAAGTTTATGCTAGAACATTGGATAAGTCAAAATGGGAATTAATTAGGAATAAGATATACATGATTGTAGTTATAAGTAATTAAATGAATTTTTTTTTATGTTAATGATGTATGTTGATTAAATAAAAGGAGGAATTAAGTAGGTTTGTGAATGCATTTTGCTATACAAGGGAGAAGCTAACATTAACTTACATAAGAGTGTAAGAAGCGGAATGATTGTCAAATTAAGCTGGTAGTGTAAGTATTAGATAATGCAATTAACCTAAATTTTGGTAAGTTAATTCTTGGAAGGGTTAATTGACTATTGTTAGTTAGTAAATATGGCACCGTTGTTGTATGGATAAATGAATATGCCTTGAAATTTATGCTTTAGTCAAGTTTATTTGAATATATACATTAAAGTTGACATGATTAGTTTCTAAATAAAATGGATGGACAAAATGATAATAATTTAAATACATATAAGCTGGTAACTATGAAGTAGTTAACAATGAACGCTTATTACTAAAGGGTGTGTTTTTGTTATTGTAATTAAATTAACTAATTCTAAAAAACACAAAGCTTATCTTTATTGAATATTAATCATATGAGATTAGAGTTAACATGTGATATAATGCTTTTGGTACTTAATGAATTAATAAGGGAATTGATAATATAAAAAAAACCATTTATACTTTTAAGGAGAGTACATAAACAATTTGGCTTAATGAAACTAACCAAACTTTAATTGCATAGATTGATGTTCATACATGTATAATTTTACTTGGAAATTAGAAACATCATGAACATTGCATAACTGTTTAACTATATGTATGATAGTTGAAACTTTATCTATTAAAACAATAAATGTTAATGTATTATGGTGGACAGGAATTAACAAATGTATTAATATGTTGATTGAACAATATTTTAGGGAGGCTAATGATAATGAACTTGTACATAGTGTAATTCTTATGAAAGTTAAGGTGCATTAAATGGTGGGAATGATTTATATCCTTAGAAACATAATGACTAAACTGCACACTTATAAACTTACGAAGAAAACTGACTTGAGCTGAAAGATTAATAAACATTTTCTACTTGAAATGGATTGTATGTAGGATTCATCTTGTAAAAGACTCATTTGCATGTATAGTAGAAGATTAAGATTTATTATTCAGTAGAAATTGCTTTGTTGAGAGTATTTATTCTACACATAGAAATTATTATATAATTTTTTGAAGATGAATACTTAAGGAATTTCTTATCAATTATATTTATTAGTGAACATGGATAATTAAATATTATATGAAGTGAGTTTATAACTTATAAATTAATATATTCATATTAGTAAGAAGAAGTGTTTAGAATAAAAGGTATAATTATGATACAAATTAAAGAAAATTTCATCCAATATATGAATTAAGATAAAAATTTCATGTTTAGCTAAGCTATGAATTAAAAAAATTTGTATACTTTACTTAATTTACATGATGTAGAATTTATGTAAAACAAGTAAGAAGGATTGAAGGATCACTATGCCAATTCTAAAAAGAATGGAAAAGATTAAGTGAATATAAGTTTGTGCTTAATAATTACTTATTGGAAAATAAAGTGTAAATGGTAAGTTAAGCATATATACATATATATATATATATATATATATA
>CANYBF011056300.1:0-14782 GCA_948192965.1 Dalechampia spathulata | reverse complement strand
TGCGAATTCCCTCAAATTGCCCTCAAATTGATAATTTGGGGCTTCTCACAAACAAAATTAGTAAAATAATGAAAACATATAGAATACTTAGTAAAACTTAAATAAAACTAAAACAAAACACTTAAAACACATATGAAATATCTAAGAAAAAGCAACATGAAAACATGTGATCAACCCCCATCAGAATGGAGTTCTAAAGCTTTTAAAAAATCTGTCCCGGAGACATACGCGATCGCATATGTCAACATATGCTAAACCCTAAAACATACGCGATCGCGTATCCCAACATATGCGATGTGTCACAAACATACGCGATCGCGTATGTTTGTACATATGCAGTGGGTCCAGAACATACGCGGCGTGTGACGCCCCAAAATGGGCCAGAATTGGCCCAGAACGGCCCGGAATGAGTCGAAACAACCCGGAGTGGCCCAAGATCAACCCGAAATGGTCCAGAATCATCCCGAACTCGATCCGAGTCAAGCCGGTCCAAAATTAGGGTGCGACATTAGTATTTACAACTTATATATACATAAATTATTTATTGCCTATAATTACATAACCAAAATAATTATTAGAAATATATTACACTTATCAAAATGTATATCTGAGGTATGTAGAAAGTGACATATATCCTAATTGTATTGGCATTTTAGTGATCCTAATGCTCTTTCGCTACTTTGACATGTATTCAGATGATAAATGCTTAGTGTAAAATCCAATGGCTCATAAAAATAAATCATAGCAATAATAATAAATTAAAACACAAATAAATGTTCTATAAACAATACGAACTCATTATAACCATGGTATATATGTATTTCCTCATAATCGTAGCAAACATGCAATTGTCATTATGAATGTGTATATATGTATACATCATTCTCAATAATTTATTTGATCTTAAAATGACTTTCTATAACCCATTAGTTTGTATCATATTGGGATTTAGTGCTAGACTATGAATATAACATAAATAATTAACATATAGGGTATATAATACTATAAGAAATGTCAACACAATGTTTACAATCATATACCATAATTGCATATTCAATCATGTGTTAAATAATCATCATAATATAGAGAAAATATAGTAAGCTATGTTGACATATTATATATAATCATATTTAACATATATATATATTCATTGTTTGCATTGCAAACTTAAGTATTTATGTTGGCATCTTAATATATTCAAATATCCATATGAAGTGTATTTGACAATGTAACATTTACTGTATGTTGTAATGCAAATGTGTGATGTAAGTAATGCATATCTTATCATATTGGTCTCCATTTCTTTCATCCTTGCACTCTTAAATGTAATCATCACTGCCACCATACAAAGTCAAATGCTCAGTAAGGTATTAGGGGTTGAAATTTTTATACTCAAGAGTAAAATAAATATTTCATATTTATATTTTATTTATATAATTTTGAAGGTGTGATGAGTGAAATATATTGATATTTCTTTCTACCATTTCAAAATATGCTCCTAAGCCTCTCTAGGGAGGAGTGGCTAATTGAGCTTGAGTGTTATTCTCGAAAGCTAGTCATATGATAAGCATCAATAGTGTCTATCTACTGTGTGATTTTGTGTAGGATTTTCTCCCAACTTACATGATGAGCATGATGATCAAATCATTATAATACTTTACTAATTATTGGAAGCAGTAGCTATGTCCCTTTTCAATCATCATGTCCTATTACAATTATTTATGCCTTCTTATATGATATTTATGTTATACCTTATGATTATGGTTGCCTTACTATAAGATGCTTGTAAGAACTAACCCCTTTTCATATTTGATAGGTGTAACTAGTTGGCTGACTTATTGAGGTAGCATCCTAAGATAAATATCACACCCGATTGGTGAAACATGCTCCCGTAGAGTGATTAATAAAAACTATATAAATTGAAATTCATTAATCACTCTATAAAGGATCTGTAAAATTTTTTTTACATAGAAGAAATATATCTGGTATGTAGTTATAACAATGCATTTAATTACTTGTGGCATTGTTATCACCTATTTGTATAATATATCCACATATAAAATATGACATGCTATTGAACTATTCTTATATATATATATATATATATATATATATATATAACTTTCATATAATTTAAATAAGTCACACTCTAGGTAGTTTTAGCATCTCAGCTATTATACAAACATAAAATATTTTAGTATCTATAAATGGTACAATGATAGTTGCATAACAAAAACACCCACTAGGAATACATTATACTATCCAAAACATGTTTCCAAGGATCGTATAAGTCTTAAAGTATCTTAACTGCTTTGGTGCCTTACTGATATAGACATCCCTCTATACTACTCTGACTTATGTTCATCAAATGATAAATAATGAGTATAAACTTAGTGGTGCTCAATAATAAGAATAATGTAACTAAATTTACAATTTCGTAAAGTAATAAAATTATAGATTAAACACAAGGAAGAATATAAATTATATAACATCTTGTTAGAAATTCTTGTAAGCATTACAAATGTTTTTATTCATAAGATAATAGTTATATAATGTACATGCCAATGATTACAAATGCATTGCATTCCACTTTCCTTTTATCATTTCATATCAATAGTAAAGTAATGATATGCTGTGTGAATCATTGAATGCAAATACTTTACGTTTCTTTCTCTATTTCATTTCATTGTATTTACATACATACATATATACATACATACATACATACATACATACATACATACATACATACATATATATATATCCATATGAGTCATTAAGGAGAGACTCAAACTCAACCTACCTCATGGTTAATAATTTATCACATGGCTCATTGAGGAGAGAACTAAACTCAACCTACCTTAGGAACAATCATATCATTATACTGTTCATAATTGGTAGGGAACCGATTTCAACCTACCATTAAGGAGGGAACCAAACTCAACCTATCTCATAATTAATTCTTGTCAATTATCAATTTATATAAATATACTAGCATATCCCTTATTTTGCCCTATATATATATATATATATATATATGATTTGTATACTTATATATATAACTGTGCCTTTCTTATTTCTTTGTAATGTCATATTAATAACATTTCAAGATATATCAATATGTCAGGTATTCAACATTAATAAATACTAATTAATTATTCATAATATTCCACAATACCATACTTGAATTGGCATGCTTTATATTTTACCTGCACATTTTATCATAGGATAATTATTAGTAGGCATAAACCTGTTCTTGTTTTGCCTTTATCAAATCAAGGAGTAGGTGTTATGACTCGTCCTTCTTGTATACCTAAAAAATATTTTATTCTAGTATACAATTTAATTAAATCACATGAACTTCTTGGTTTTATACATAACTATAATATGCACTTAATAACACAATCCTTAAAATTAATTTAATAATAAATTAGAATAGTAATCACCATGATGCTTGCATATGGTTCTCTTATATAGATATCCTCTTAATATACTTATTTCAAGTAAGAGTTTGTATTTACTCATTAGATCTTAAGGTATTAAATTCATAAGTCACCAGTATCATTAGCTTATTCTTCATTTAGTTTAATCACATAACACTCAAAGTTATAACATTCTAATTAACTTTGTAATCATAACTTGTATTCATATTACTTTAATTCATATATTGATTATGTACTATTTTCTTATGGAAATGTCACATTGACATATTAAAGAAAGTAGTTCAGATAACATTCATTAAATTATATGGAAAGGGTGTTAACTGAGCATATAAATTTGATAAAAGCCTAACCTATCTAAAGCTATTCACCCAATAATTTAAAAGTAATGCATAGTCAATTGTTCACTATGTATGATCCTAGAATATAACATTTCTTTGTATTGTAATATAACCACCTAAATCATAACTCTTCTTCTTCTCTTTCTCTCCTTTTTTTTTTCCTTTTTCACTAAGGTATTATAATAGTTAAAACTAGTCTTGATTGTGAAATAGTTTGTATCATATACTGATATATTACATTAAACTCATAATGAACTAACCATATTGTCCACATTTTAAGGTTAATTGTGTATTAATTACTTTCATGTGTAAGTGTCATATTGATAATGTGACTTAAATCCTAACTTAATTTGTCTAACAATTCATATTACTTGCTATTATCAAGTTTTTTTAACTAATTCTTATAGTAAGTTTAATTCCATCAATTTAAAATCATCCACTCATAAAGAAATTTATTTACAATTCAACCAGTCATCATTATATGAATATATATTCGCATACAAGAGCATTTCCCTATGACAACCTATCATAATTCACTACTTCAAGCACTGAATATGAATCTCATAATACTCTAAAACATTCATTAACATATTAGTGCATCTTAGTTCATTAAATCCAAGGTTTTGTAAGTTAAATTCTATAAATTTTGAGCTGCTTAAGTCTTCCTTCATCTGCATAAAAACTTATGGTATGGTTTGGTCTAATTGAGCAGAATTTAAATGGGTTTAACTCAGTATACGGTCTAATCTTATGAGTGTTCTATGTGCCCCCATCCTAATTCATGTGTGTATACCGTCCATCCTTTAACTGAGTTATATATATATATATATATATATATATATATATATATGTTTCAATTTGTAATCAGCTGCTATACCATAAGCTCTTAAATGATTTATATTTTTAGTATGCAGGATGCATATTTATGTATTAGCACTTAAGTGATATACATTCAATAGTCTAGATAAAACAATTACACATTCATATTTGATGAATGATTAAGGAACTCAAGATTAAGTAAGCATAATCATGGAATCAACCATTTCTAGCTTTTGAAATTTGATGCACATATTTATATTTAGGCTTGAATAACATGAAGTGATGTCTTCTATTGGCAATCCAGAGTTTTTTTTATCTTGATGAATCAATATTCTAATAACTACTATCATATGTTTTTAATCTATAAAATACAAGAGAAAAACATATGTTCATAAGCTATCCCATTATATATATTCATGCCAGGAATTACAAGCAGCATTTAAATGATGCACATGAGTGTAATGGCCATTTCTCCCCTTAATTACAAGCCTACTTTAGTGTTCTTAATGCACACATTTCATGACTATAACTTTTATCTTCCCCAGAAGGTAATTATACTAATGTAATTTTTAGTCTTCCTTAAGAGGTAATTATACTTATGTAATTCCTGATCAATATGCATAGATAACCTATGCAACCAATATTAATTCATGCCACTTTCATAATGATCATTAATCCATTTTCATAAAGGTGAGGTGCAATGATCCACTTCACTTTTATCTTATTACCAGCAATACTTCATGATAACTACTTTATTTATTTAACACTTTGAATTACATTAATCATAAGTTCCAAAAGTTTAAGCATAATAGTCAAATAAAATGCATTTGTATGCAGCTTTCAAATAAATAAAATCATGACCCAACAACCTTTACAAGAGTGGATCACTATAAATATATACATATAGATAATGCATGCATTTTAATATACCAGCTTCCATTTAATGTATTGGTTCTTTTTACATAAAATATTAATCATGGATAATACTGGTAAAGAATATGCATATATAGGGCAAAACACACACAAGTAATCCAATATTCCAGCTATTCAATAGTTACTATACACAAGTATACTCTTAATCAATGAATTAATACATAAGTAGTAATCTAGGATTTAATTAAAATCCTCTTACCACTCACTACATGCATAGACTAACATTAAGCAATCATTAAGTTCTCAAGAGCTCATACAGACTTTGGAACTTACCTAAACCTTAGTTGAGTTAAAGATGAACCTTAGTAAATAGCTCAAATGATCCTAATCTAGTAATTCAATCCTCTCTTATCTTAGAATTTCCTTTCATTTATCTAACCCTTACTTAAGCTGCTACCTACTTATATGGTTTAATTAATTATTTAATGGAATCTTACCACTTAAAAATGATTCACCACCTATTATAGGCATAAGGGTCATGCTTAAGTGGTGAATCCTTGTCCATATTATGAGCAATGGTTTTTGCCACAACCTATAGTAAGGCTAATGAAGCTCATGAACCAAGGATCCACTTGGAATCAAAGCACAAACTTCCTATGGGGCTACCTCGAGGAATGATATGGACTCAAAGAGTCATAAGAGAGTTACCACCAGATGGTTCGAGATTGGTTCAACTAACCCATAACATGAGTGCTAATTTAAACCCTTCAGAGATGGGTTCAGGTGGTGAAAATCTATTTCTATGAGTTTTCAAGATTTATTTTACCATTATAGTTGGAGTTAATTGCCTTAGGTAGGCAAGCAAGCAAGAGCGTAATAGTAAGCATATATACGATATGTTATAACATAACATAATGAGTAAAATGACACATAAGGCTATATGGCTTTTGGATGGTATGATATATGTATGACATGTGAAGTGATGATATAGTAAAATGACATGGCATAGTGATATGTGTGTGAAGTGGCATTTGACATGACATATGATGTGGCTGTGACATGACATGGCATAGTGATATGACATAATAACATATGACATGGTAAAGATGACATAGTATGATATAATAGCATATGACATGATAAATGTTATGACATGGCATAGTTATGTATGATATGGTATGTGATATGGCATGTAACATGGCATAGTAGCATGACATATATATTATGTAATAAAAAAACCATCCATAAAATAAAACCTTAAAAATAAAGGTTGGTGAAAGGGATAGGAGATAGGAGGGGCATATATGGGAGATTAATAAGAAAATTACAACATGGGGAAAGCAAATAAAATAGTTATCTATTCTATTACATAAGGGTCTTTATTTTTACATAATTTCCAAGATGTGTAGTAACATCTTCTCCATTTTGGGAAATCCTCGAGTAGTGTAAGCCTTAATGCATGGATATAGAAAGTGCCAAAAAAGGAAAGATTCCAAAAAGGAAAGTTCTAAATATGTAAAGTATGCCAAATATGGAAATTATGCCAAATATGGAAGGTATGCTAAATATGGAAAGTTTCAAATAAGGCACTAAAGCTAAATATGATAGTAGAGCTAAATATGGCATCTTAACTAAATATGACAACTTAACTAAATATGGTAACTTAGCTAAACATGGCGATAATGCTAAATATGATAACTTAGTGAAATATGGCAATAATGCTAAATATGGCAACCTAACATAATATGGCAATAATGCTAAATTTGACAACCTAGCATAATATTTATCAAAAATGGCATTTGAATTGAAAAGCAAAATGAGAATAATGATTTGATGGTAAAATCAATGGGATTAAATCATGAATTATTATAATTGAGGAACCCTAATTAGGGTTTTATAGTAAACTCTCAATAGCCTCCAATCATGTTTAATGATTCAAAATGGCATTTGATTCAAATGAAACTCAATTTTAAGGCTAAAATCAAGTGAAAAGTGATAAAACAGTGTTTTTAAATTATTGTGAGGCCACAAACATCATTAAAAACACCATAAAAATTCAAAGCTGCATTGAAATTTCATAAAAAAATTGAATATACATTGCACATTATATGATATACGACCCATTTATTAAAAACATTGCAATGTACATCATGTATCATGTATATATGATGCACTTTGATGTAGGACGAGTGATATGTGTCATATATAATGTTATATGCAATGTATATTAAGTTTGTAATGAAAAATAATACCAAAAAGATGAAGAAAATGATGCTCTTTTCCTATTATCATAAGCCATTTAAGGTATTGGCAACCTTAAATGACATTATAATATTTAGTATTACAACCAAATCATAATGAAAGCATGAAAAATAAAAGAGAAAGAAAGGACTTACCAAGGTTAGATGAGTCTTTTCCAATCCCAATAATGCTTAGGGTTTTAGTGATTTCAATCAGTCATTAATCCTAATTAAAGGTTTAATTAGGTTATTTTAATCTTTAGAGTTTAGTGTCTTAGAATTAAAAAGTGATATGATGTATATCATCCCCCTAAGAAGGCTAATACCCTTGGTATTTATAGATGCCTTGAGAAGTGTGCCAACCCTAGGGTTGGCAATGTGGGACAAAGTCCCTTTCCTCTAACTAAACTAGTTAGAGGCCCATGATGGGGAGCTATCTTACATGGCCCAAACTATGGACAAATCATAGGCCCATATGGCAAATGAATGCATGAAATTCATGTATGCAACTTAGTTTTGAGAACAAGAACCTATATCAAGCCATCCCAATAAGGAAACAAGTTGCAACATATGCCAAGAAAAGGCAACTAAGCATGCATGTGCAAAGGAGTGAAAATGTAGTATCAACAGTTTACCCCCTGATTAGTATCATCCTAGAATGACATAAGCAAAAATTGATAGGATGAAACATAATCACGATATGGGTTTTCACCTAAAGTTAGGAATAATACCTAATTGATGCTCAAGCTAAGACTTGTGACTCCATTGGGGAAGAGAATGTGATCCACCAAGGATAATATGTTGAAGATACTCATGTTAAGGTTTGTTACTCCACTAGGGAAAAAGATTAATCCATTGAGGAGAACTCAACTAAAGTGCTCATATTAAGGCTTGAAAGGTGCTTATGTTGAGACTTGTGACTCCATTGGGGAATAACTCAATTAGAGTGCTCATGCTAAGGCTTGCAACTTCACTAGGGAAGAAGACCTTATAATGCTCATGCTAAGGCTTATGACTCCATTGTGGAGGAAGATGTGATCCATTAGGGATAACTTAGTCAAGAGGCTCTTATTGAGGTTTATGACCTTATTAAGGAAGAAAATGTAATCCACTGGGAATAACTTAGGACTTATAGCCCTATGATAATATTGGGAGCTTGGTGCTCAGGCTAGATGATCAAAGTCTATCATATGGTGCTCATATTGAGGCTTGTAAGTCTATAAAAAATCAAAGGTGACTCCTTGGTTTTACCGAGACTTATGATCCAATACTGCCATTAGAAGCCTGATGCTCATCTGAAGTGACCAATGCTGATTGGTGTGGTACTCATGCTGAGGCTTGTAACCTAATTCTGTCACGGGAGTCTAATGCTTTGGTGAATCAATCAATATTGATTGTTGCTCAACTACAAATTTGATGGCTTTATTGCGAGGCTTAAGAATCACTTGAAATATGAGTTTAGATGCATGTTGTTAAGGTTTAAGAATTAAAGGCTTGATTCCATAATCACTGCTAGATCGAGTGGTTAATTATGGAACTTGGATGACTAATTATTAAATTGATGCTCATGCCATCTAATACTTATTGAATATCTCCAAATGGCATTTGGGACCCCCTTGTTGGGACTCGACACTTTCTGGTTAATGGTTTTGACCAATAGTAGCCTGATGCTTGGGCTAAATGGTCAAGGCTGATTGGTGGTCATCTGATGGACCAATGACTTTATCGTGAGGCTCAAGAATCACTTGAAATATGATTTCAAATGCCTACGACTAGGGTTTAAGAATAAAAGGCTTGATTCCACGATTGTTTCTAGATTGAGTGGTTAACTATGGAACCTAGATGACCAACTACCAGATCAAGGTTAAACAACTATTGGTTTTGGGGTGATCAACTATTAGATTAATGCTCACACCATCAAATATGTGTCAGATGCCTTCAAAATGGCATTCGAGGCCCACAGTTGGAATACAACACTTTCTGGTCAATGGCTTGATTAGTAGTCAATGGTTTGACTAAAATTGATCATCGATAGGATCAATTTCTTATCTATGCTAGATATAAAAAAGTAATTTATCAGTGAAATTAGAATTAAAATGGTTTAAAGAAAATACTTGGATTTTTGAGTATCAGTTTGCTACATTTTGATTGATTTTTTGGATTTTTCACACGTTGCAAGTTGTGAAAATTGAACTCATTAGGGAAAAGTGCTCCAAAAATTATGAAATTTCAGTGCCAAGTCAAATTGCTATAGAGATAGATATTGGTAAAGTTACCTCATAGAGTTAACTTTGGGTGACGCAAATGAGCCAAGATGGAGGCAAGCCTACACGATTGAAAAGCTTATAAAAGGAAGGAACTCTTTCCTTTTCCACCATTCACTTCCCATTTCTTACATTCCCACCCTTTTCTCTGGAAGTAAATTCTCAATGGCTGGAACCAGAATCCCTACATCATGAGATCTAACATTTATCTTGAGCTTTACACTTGGTAAGCATGCTACATAAGATACTTATTTAGGGGTTATTCTTGAGTAGCAAATTCTGAAGTTATTTGATCTGAATTCACACCAATCTCAGGCACCATTAGAAAAGGTATGTTTTTTTCTAAATTCTAGGTCATTTAAGAGTGTTTAGGGTATAAAACATGTGTTTGTGAGATTAGGCTTAATATTTAGGTGTTTAATCGAGAGAAGATGAATTAAAATTTTGATTTTTGGCTATGAACCTCATCATATGCATCACATCTCATGTATTTATATTGCATCTCATGTATGTGCATTGCATATCATGCCTAAAGATACCATATGCATGCACATCATGAATATGCATTGCACTTCTCATGTGTGCATCGCACTTTGCATGTGTGCATTGCATATTGCACTGGAAATATATCATATGCATTGTACATCATGAATATGCATCATAATTTGCATAATGTTTTGAGACATGCATCACATAACAAGTATATTGTATCATACGTGATGAGTTCTTTAGTCAAAACTCGATAAATTAATGCCAAAATTTAAAAGAAAAGGCTTTCTTTTGAGGGCATGAGCTTATGTGTTTCTCAAGGTCATATGCACAAGGTTATGGTTAAGGGATATAACCTTAATGTTGGCATTTTATAGAGGGAGAAGACCATGGTAGGTGCTGGCGGTGCTTGTAATATTGGTGAGTGGTACTTGTAACTTTCAAAGGAGGTACAAGGGTATGTAGATCAGAGTTGATTTGGCAGATTCATCTCTTGTTATGTTGGTGCAAAGAGGAAGAGTAGCCATTTTGTTATCATGGTGATGATAAAAAGGTGGATGTATTTGACATATACTTTCCATTTGCCAGTGGGTGAGATTGCCATTACCCTAAAGGATCTTTGTTAGGATTATAGGATTGGAGTGTAGTGGTGTTCCTATCCATTTTGATGCTAGATTAATGTCTCCTCATTAGTCTTTTGATATCATTTATAGTTTGCTAAGGATTAATATCGCAGTGAGGAGCAATCATTGCATTACCTGTGAGAGTCTCCAAGAGTATACCTAAGATGCTTGGGTTAAGGAGACCATTATCAGAGAGCAGTACATCTGCTACTTCCTACTATACATGTTGGGCTGTATGTTGTTTAGTGATGCTCAAAATGGTGTCCATGTATCTATTTTGTAGGCACTATAGAATTTGATTGTGGCGGAGAGTCTAGATTGGGGTAGTACTAGTTTGGTTTAGTTAATGTATGGATTGGACCTCTGTAGAAAATATTGTAGAGATAGGATCATTGGATGCTGGTCAATGATTGAGGTGTGTTATCTTCTCCTTGCTATGTTTGTTTCCTTTGATTGGTTTTAGCATGTCTAATTATGTTGGCTTTTACAGATCATGGCTTATGAGTTTAGGTTGCTTCCTGAGCCTGTGGTTCCAAGTGGATTTCCTCTCAGTTTCCCTAAATGCTTGTATGGGGCATCCAGTATAGGAGGATAGATGCTGATTTAGATGCATTGAGGGAGCACCTCAGTGGGCTTACTTGGGATAAGGTAAAACAAATTTATTAATGTTAAATGGTATATAACTAGTTTAAGGACTTACCTAAGTATAAGTTATTGATATTGGTTACTATCTGTTTGGATGAGTATAGATCCATCCTGACCCATGGCATATCATGCTCTTTCCTTAATATGTTGAGGTATCGATATGCAAAGACAAGCGATACATACTAGTTGAGTGCCTAGAGTGCCATCTCTTCTATTTAAGGAGTGCATCATTGACTAGTGCTAGCTACCAATTGGTCAGGTAGAGCTTGTTGCTCCTCCTCAAATGATGTTTTGGTCTTCCTATATTAGTGCTAAGTAAGATATCATAGTTGCATTGATAAGTTTCTTGGGGAGTGACTATTTATTTGAGTCACTTGTAGATTATCAAACCTTTATTTAGGCTCGGTTACTAGGGCTTGTGGAGCTATCTTATGGTTAATGGTTCCCAAGGTTGATATGTCGCATCAGGTGTAGAGAGAGGATCCTATAGTTCTACCACTACTAGGAGAACCATAAGGATAGGTGCTTTTAAGAGGGTGCGGAATACAACATCTAGGG
This sequence comes from Dalechampia spathulata, assembly GCA_948192965.1. NCBI lineage: Eukaryota > Viridiplantae > Streptophyta > Magnoliopsida > Malpighiales > Euphorbiaceae > Dalechampia > Dalechampia spathulata. The sequence continues at coordinate 2,490 of CANYBF011056300.1, read as the reverse complement.
TAGTGCCGGAGGCTAAGGCAGAGAGTCTTGAGGTACCTCTAGGTTTCAAATTCCTCTAGAGCTTTATTGAGAGATAACTCCAGTGGCTACAGAATCCTTATGTACAATCATATGATGGGGATAAGCATCCAGATAAGGTGATATTCCAGGTGCCTGATAGAGAGGAGCTTGCCTTCACCCTTCTGAACACCACTCATGTAAGTATTCTTTCTTACATTAGCATGCTTTTGATTCCTATTAGATCTTGATTATGATGACCTGTGTAGGTGCCGCATGATGATATGGCAGATGTCTCTCGATTGCTCATTGGGCTACAACAGCATCACCATATTGAGATGCTAGAGCTATATGTGAGTACTTGTGGTCTATCTTATACACGATGCTTGTGTGTATATGCATGACTTATATGCCTATATGATTGTGTAGGTGTGATGTCATGACATGTTTGAGTCATATAAGGTCTATATTTAGATGACAGGATAGATGACGGCTGACATTGCTCATTTGACTAAGCGGTTGGCATGCTATAACATCGCCACAGAGTCTTCCAGTCCTATCTCGGAGGATGGTCAGACTGGTGATGATGATGATGATCAGTGATTTGATGTCAACCTTCAGAGCACTACATCATATTTCTTAGCTTCGGTACTAGGAAAGTAGGATTGTACAGCCTTGCATGGCTTTTACTTAATACACCTGAGTTGTGGTATACAAGGGTCGAATGTTATCGGCTTTTGAGACTCTTGGTAGATTTTGATATTGAAGCCATGATTATTTACTACCTTTATTCTTCTACCAAAATAGTATGCATTATGTTCTACTACCAAAACATAATCAATTTACTCTTTTCATACAGGTGTAGGTAGATGATGACTCAACAATCTCTTTCTATATTTCATACTCTTTCTTATCAGTGGGGTGACAATGAGTGAAGTAAACTAGGCGAGTTTGGATTTCAATATTTGAAAACATTCCAGTAAGTCTCTTTCAGTATCACTTTTCTATAGGCTACTGTGTAGTTCTAGAATCTGATAACCCATGTCTTCTAGTTTAGACATATGGAGTTATGTTCAATGTATGAGGAGTTTACTACCATCCTCGGAGTCTCATGCAACATGACAACGATGTTGATAATGCATGTGCCTACTAGTGAGGTGATTCGTTATCTGATTAAGGCATTTGACATTAACCTTACTATGGCAAGGGCACTACTGACTACAAAAGGTTCTATAGACCTTTCTACTATATTTTGATTATGTGGCCATGAGGTGGTGACCACCCCTGCATGGTTAAGAGTAGCTAGCTTTAGACTGTTGGCATAGTTCCTCTTTGTTGACCCATCTAGGAATGGGGATCTGATGATTGGTTTAGTGGTGGACTAGATAAAGAAGGGTTGGATACATTATTTCCTATGATTGTAATGGAGATTATCCTTGGACTAGACAGAGTGATGTTAGTGTATGTGTGAGCGCCAGTTTCTGCCGGGACCCAAAGTGCGGCTTGCGAAAGTCATGGACCGGGGACCGCACTTGGAGTGAAAGCGTAGTCTTCCTGAGGGGTTCCCCCAGGGAATGATACGGACTCGAAAGAGTCGCAAGGAGTCACCACCGGATGGTTCCGAATTTTGGCCCAACCGACCTATAGCAGAGTGCTAAGTTGAACCCTTCAGAGAATGGGTTCGGGTGGTGGAGATCTATTCTATGAGTTTCCAAGATCAATTTTACCATTTTAGTTGGGATTAATTGTCCTAGTCAAGCAAGCATGCGAGCGTAAATGTAAGCACACAGCGCGTCCTATGGTTTAGCGTTGCAAGGTTGCACGTAAAATGACATATAAAGCTATATGGCATTTGAATGGCATGGCATATACATGTCATGTGATATAGCTGGAAAGTAGCACAGTATATGCATGATATGTGAGCGTGTATGACATATCATATGCATGATATGGCAATCTTAGTATGATATGTAAGCATATAATCAAGGAAAATAACATATGGCGTTAAGCATTGGATGTTTTAGGGTTTATTTTTAGCGTTGAGCGTATAGCGTATGCAATGCGCGTGGGATGAATGGCATATCTTATGCATGATATATGAAGTGATGCATGACATGGCATATGTTATGATATGGCATAACAAATGGCATACCATATGCATGGCATGTATATGGCATATCATATGCATGATATGTGTGATGATGTAATACATGGCATATGCATGACATGTTATATGTATGACATACTAAATGCGTGGTATGTGAGATGATACATGACATGGCATATGCATGACATGTATAGTAGAATGTGCTTGTGTCATGTGGTATGGCATATGAAATGATGTATCGTATGCATGACATGGTATAATGTATGGCATACCATATGCATGGCATGTGAGATGAATGACATACTATAAGTATAGCATGTGAAGTGAATGACTTACCGTATGCATGGCATGTGAGATGAATGACATACTATATGCATAGCATGTGA
>CANYBF011056215.1:0-15233 GCA_948192965.1 Dalechampia spathulata | reverse complement strand
ATCATATCAGTGGATAAGCCTAAATCCACCATGTTTTCTCCCCTCATATTGCTCTACTAAAAGTTAGAATCCTTTCATGATTTTGTAATGGTTGCATAACCATTTGCCTATTCCATAGGCATTCTCTTATCATAGCAATATGATCATGCTAAAATGCTATCAAATTTTTATCATAACCCCTTATATGATTAGGCAACGATCATCTTTTGCTTGCCTTACATGCTGACAGTTTCATACCTTGAGTTTCTAGTGTAACTATTCGACGAACCTATCTTCATGAAGGTACAAGGGTGGCAGGGAGCATTTTTGTGTGCTATGTATTCACTAACCTTTTCATGTTTTCTGTCCAACATGCATACATTCATGCTGATGCATGATTTTCACTAACTGTTTTCTCTTGTAAACATAACGCTAGATGTTTCCTAGTATAGGCCATGCATGCATCCTACATATTGCATCATATGCATCATATGCAATTGCATACATATATGCATACACATGCATTCATGCTAACTCTCTCTATCATGTGTAGACCATGTCTGACTCATAGCCTTATAAGAATGTCACTTCTCTATCAGACACTTTCTTCTCAGTACTAGATGATGCTTCACTAGCCATAATATAGTAGCTTATCAACCAGTCTATGGCCAAGTTATTGACCAATGACTTCAAGACTCTATTACAATAACAAATTCAGGAAGATCTCAGTCCTAGAGATTTCACCACCCTGCTAACTTTTGTAAAGGATAACGAGAAAATGATTAATCTATATAATGTTAAGATAGATGATGAGGTTTTGATCCATATGCATGATGTTTATAAGTTTAAGATCTCTACTTTGGAATAGAAGATAGAACAGTTGCAGTCTATCATGAAGACTAAGGGCATAGGGTCTAATCTTAACTTTAATGAGTTCTTGGTTTTGGCTATTAAAGGGCTACCTACTAAGTTCAAGCTCTTAAATGTTCTCTAGTATAATGGGGTTGGGGATCTGAAGAATCATCTTAAGACCTACACGATGATGATAAGCAACCATATTTGTTAAATGAGTAGATAGTCTAACTCTTTTTCATTTCTCTTAAGGGACTAATGCTAGCATGATATCACAGTCTTAACAAGGCAACCATGACTGAGTGGAAGCCTCTCTACATTATTTTCTACAAGCAATACTGGTTCAAATCCTATTTTGATGTTACTCTACTGGATCTGGAAATAGCAAAGAAGAAAGCTAATGAGTCTTTTATGGACTACTTTAGCTGGTGGATAGACAAAACTGCGTTAGCCAAATAAAAGCCATCAGAGTCAGACATAATCAATAAGCTTATTATGAGGTCACTACCACTGTATTAGGATAAGCTGAAGTATCAGACATTTTATACCTTTAAGGACATCTACTCTATCGACCAATAGATTAAGCAGACCAAGGTGCTGAAGAAAGAGCCTTCCTTCCTCAAACCTAAACCTACCACATAAACCTAAATACAATACAAGACCCACTATATTAATGCCTTAAACACCAAATCCCATACTTTGAAACACTACTTAGTCCCGGAGGTACTTGAATCTTGAGATGCCATTTTTCATTATCTTCAGGCGTCTCCTTAAAGCCAAACTCATTAAGATGCTTGAGCCAAACTTACAAACATGACCCTATCCTCAATAGAAACCAAAAACTACTGCCACTACCACCAGTATCATGGCCACAACACTAATGATTGTCGCTCTCTTAGGTGGGTTATTTAGGACCTCATTGATTCAAGTGAGCTTGAAAATCCCAAGAAATATAAACCCTTGACCAATATAAACCCATTGCCTAATTACCATAAAGCCAACTGCACTCACATGGTCTAATCAGGGTTGCTAGAATCCTTGGTTCTTAGCTCCTTCTCTCCTTTTGATAGTGAGGAGATTGCTCAACTACCTACTATCAGTTTCTAACCCAATGATGTGTTCAATATAGACACCATTGACATATGATATGATAGTTCAGAGGATGTGTCTATAGCTACTTAAGTTCCTCTAAATCTAAATTGGTAGAGGTTCAAGGTTCTAAGAAGGGTGAGTTGATCGAGACTCCAAAGGCAACCAAGCTAGCATCCAAGGCTTCTAAGTAGTAGAAGTGGTTAGGTGCTAATAAGATGTCCTCTTAAGTCCACAATATGACTCGAAGTGGTAAGGTGTTCACTCCTTCTAATCTTGGGAAGAAGTCGGATGCTCTAAGGAATCTAACTGAGGCTAAACCTACCATGGATAAAGCTAGTCTGAGTAGTGTTCCAGCTCTACAACCTACTGATAAGGTTGCTCAGCTTGAGAATATTGTTGTCAAGCAGTTGAAGAAGATGCTGACTAACATCAATATTTGGGACTTAGTGCTATCCTCCGAACAACATTTACGGGCCATCATCAAGGCACTCTTTATCATGAGGATTTCTCCATCTACCTTTGCCTTTAGCATAAAGAATCAATTGGTGAACCAAGAATTATGATCTAGCATGATCACGTTCTCAGATGTGAATTTACTAGTCAAGGGTATCTATCACCATAAGGCACTTTTCATCAAGGTACACATCATGAACTTCTCCACATCTTATGTCATGGTGGATGATGGTTCTGGCATCAATGTCTGTCCTCTCAAGGTGTTGCCCAAGCTTGAGATCTAGCCTTCAAACTTAAAGCCATCTAAGACTATCATCAAGGCTTATGATAAGTCTAAATGGGAGGTTACTGGGACCTTCACTACCGCTGTTACTGTTTGGTTGATCAAGTCAGTGGTGGAGTTTACAATTCTCGACATTCTTATATCATTTACTTTACTATTAGGCTGACCATGGTTCCATCCATTAAAAGGTGTACCATCCACCCTACACCAAAAGATCAAGTTTCCACATGACAAGGGTGTGGTTACTATTGCAATGAATGATGAGATTTCCCTAACCTACATCTAAGAGGATGTCCCTCTCATAACTGGTTTTCAAATTGCCACCATCAAAGAGCTTGAATCATACTTGTACCAACCAAGTCTCATCATGGAGACGATGTTACATAACATGAACTTTATGCTTGGGAAGGGTTTAGGTTGGTACTAGTAGGGTCCCTTAGAGTTCAACACCCCTACAACCATGTAAGAGGAGAGATATTATATTAAATTTGATCACTATACTTTGGACAAGCCAGAAGAGTGTAAGTCAGTTACCTTTATCCAAGGGGAGATGTAGCATGATTGTGCTCCTAGGTTGCCTAACTTGGATGACTTCTTCAACCAGTAGTTCACCATCTTTAGTGATGTCTATGATTTATCAACCTTGATAGCATCCAAGAAGGTCATGACTACTTCTTCCACCATCAACCTTAATGATGCTTTTCAGATCTTTGATGATGTTGCTAACCTCACCATTAATCATTTTGAGCCAAAATCAATTATAGTTGCCACATTGGAGTCCAAGCTATAAGGTTTGGATATGGAGGATTTGCTTCTTCGGAAGGTCTACCAGAATATCACCATACTTGTAGATAGTACTTTTAATGAGATTATGTATGAGGATAATGATGTCTCTATCTCTATACTTTTTTATGATGATGTAATCCCTTCAAAGTTTAATTCAATGAAAAATAACTTTGCTTATGTTTATGAGGTGTATTCTAATGGCATTGTTCATGAACATGAGCATATTTAGCATTAATGCATTATGCATTGAAATTATTAACATTGGCATAGATGACAAGCCATGTCCTCTCTAAATTGCATTAGATTTAACCCTTGATGAGAGAATAAAAATTATCAGAGTGTTAAAATAACATATAAAAGCCTTTGCTCTGGGCTATGAAGACATGTCGAGTGTCAATAAAACTATAGCAGAACATAGAATTTTGATCAAACCTGAGTTCAAGTCAGTTACATAGAAGCTATATTGGCTCTGATAAGAATGGGCTCAAAAGGTTAAGGAGGACATCCAGAAGTAGTCGAATGCCAAGTTCCTTGAGGTGGTTGACTATCCTAAGTGGTTGGCTAATGTGGTTTCAGTTCCCAAGAAAGACGGCAAGGTCAGGGTCTATGTAGACTATAAGGATCTAAATAAGGTATATTCAAAGGATGAATTTCCTTTACCTTATATCGACATGTTGGTCGACAATGTAGCTGCTAGTGCTATGTACTCCTTTACTAATGGGTTTTTAGGTATAATTAAATTCTTATGGTTATTGTTGACAAGGTGAAGATAACTTTCATCACAGAATAGGGAACCTATTGCTACAAGGTCATGCTCTTTAGCTTGAAGAAAATAGGTGCTACCTACTAGAGAGCTGCAACAATCCTGTTGCATGATCTAATCAACAAGGAGGTTGAAGTCTATGTTGATGATATGATGGTGAAGTCTCCTACCAGAGAAGAGCATCTGATTCCTCTTGATAGATTTCTCACATGAGCTGAGAGATATATCTCAGGCTAAATTCGAAGAAGTGCACATTTAGGGTGATGTCTGACAAGCTGTTGGGTTATATGGTCAACTAGAGGGGTATTGAAGTGGATATTGACAAGGTAAAGTTGATCTATGAGATGCCTATTCTTAGAACTGAGACCCAAGTTAGGGAATTCCTAGGATAGCTCCAGTACATTAACAGGTTCATTGCTAAGCTCACTACTATCTATGAGCCATCTTCAAGGTTTTGAAAAAGAACTAGCCTTTAGTTTGGGATGAGAACTACTATTTTATAACCACCTTTTGAAGAGTGTGAAGCATTGTCTCTCTAACCCATTGATTTTATAACTGCCTCGTTCATAGAAACCATTATTACTCTATCTAACCTTGAAGGAGGAGTCAATGGGTATTATAATGGCTCAGAAGAATGAAGCCATAATTGATCATATCATTTACTACTTGAGTAAAAAGCTGCAGCCAACAAAGTGCAAGTATAACACAGTTGAGAAGTTATGCATGGCTATGGTATGGGTTACTAAGAAGCTCAGACACTACTTCCAGTCATACAAAGTTCAAGTGATCCTCAAGGCCGATCCTATGAAGTACTTATATGAAGCTCCTTTACTGGTGGGGAAGCTTTCTAGGTGGCTAATCTTGTTATCAAAGTTTGATATACACTATATCACTAAAAAATGATCAAAGGTAGAGAAATTATTGAGTTCTTAGCATCCAGGCTAGTGGATGATTCTAAAACATTTAAACTAAACTTCTCAGATGAGCACTTGGGGGTAATTGATGTCTAGAAATGGTAGTTGTACTTTGATGGCATAGTCAACAGAAGAGGTGCAAGCATAGGAGTTGTGTTAATCACTTCTAAAGGTGAACTAATTATGCTTTTGAAGTGATTGAGCTTTCCATTCACTAATAACATGGTCAAATATGAAGCACGTCTGTTTTGGTTCAAAACATTACTAATGATTGGTGCCTAAGATGTGGAAGTGTTTATTAATTTGATGCTTGTCATTTACAAGTCCACAATTGAGTGAGGTTAGAGAAAAAGTAAAGGCAAAATGAAAGCAAAGGCACGATATGAGTGCATATAGTGAATGATTCATTTTAAAGATGAAATTATGCTTTGATTCACATAGAGAATGATTATTATTGATCTTATATGATATAGTTATCAATTATCAATGATCCATGATAACAGACCATTATGAATGTAATATGACATTATACAGAAACAGGTAGTTAATGATCTTAATGCTATTTGACAAAGGTTCACTATGATTGCTAAATATGATACAAAAATGTTACTATGATTTCATTTAATGTTATATTACATGTTACAGATAATTATTCTAATTATGGTTATGATTATGAGCAATTATGGTTGCTATATTCTTTAATTGATAAAAATGACATTGATGACTTACATACCATGAAATAAGTATTTTCTATAGACATCAATGGAATACAGGTGATGTTATTAGTTCATAAAATAGTGTTCCATGACATTTGAACTATTGTTGAGCATTTACAGATAGTTTTCAATATTATTGAGTTAAGGGCATTTTAATGCTATATTATGGTGATTTTTGTAAAGAATACTCATGATTAAGATATTTTGTATTTTTATATGATGGTATAGCAAGTATTTGAGTAAGCATCAACATGAGATGTTCTTCAACATGTCTTATATAGAATTTGATGCATGATATATTTATAGATGATAAGATAATTGAATCATGATGTATGTTTATGATATTGTTATTATGCATTTATTATATAGCACCACTGAGTGAAATACTCAGCATTTGTCATTTGATAAATGCAGGTTGAAAGTTTACAAAGAAGCATATAGATCCAGAGGTACAAAATCAGCATGACAATTTATATGTCAAAGTTTAAAAAATGTAAAGCACTCCTGAGTTATGTAATTATGCAACTTTGTATGTGAGTCCAAGGTAGTAAATAATTGCGTTGATGTTTATTAAGTATATATCATTGTATCCCTATGAACGGAGCTTAACTAGGGATTTTACATTCTTGTGTGAATGGTTACACGTTATTGAATTTAATTCCATATTTTTCATAGTTCATATAAAAACATAAGTTTATTCATACATCTTAAATATAAGGATAGTATTTTGAAATTTTTTTTAAAAAAATTTACTCATCCCTTACAGGATAATTAATAGTTTTCACTTATTCATAGATTGGTAATTATTCTATGGGAGCATGTTACACTGTGAGGGGTATAATAGATCTAGTTCTAAAGCAAGTTAGATTGGCTATTTGCAACCCACATGGAAAGTTCATACCTAACTAGTAGGGCCCATTCATGGTTAAGAAGATCTTATTTAAAGGCACTATATGCATTTCATACTCGGAGGGTAACAAGTTCTCTAAACCTATCAACCTTGACTGGCTGAAAAAGTATTTTATTTAGAGCAAAGGGTAAAAAGAAGAGCAAAATAAAAATAGAAAGTCTGGTGAGCTTAAAACCTACATAGGCAGCTCATGCAAAGTTAAGACACAAAGGAAAAATGCTTGCTCAATGACTTGAAAATCCACTTGGATGGCTCATATAAAATTTAGAACTCTTGAAAGTAAAAGTGAAGAATTAAAATAATTGATAAAAAAATCTCATGCAAAACTAGTTAATAACAAGGGTTAAGTCTAATGCATATCAGGGAACTTCTATGCCGGTTTTAACATTTTTTTCATGTAATTGTTTTAATCTCATTAATGTAAATGGAACGTATGTTCATAAACTTAGTCATAAGTAATACTAGTTTCAAATATAAAGCACTGTCTTTCTTTATTGCATATACTTTTGTTGCCTAATAGTTTTACAGTACAGAATCCTAAGTGTGGCGCAGCAACCACAACTTATAGTTATCATCCATACAAATCCAACTTTAGGGATCTTTACTGGCACAATCCTGTGGTGAAGCCATGTCCTCTCTATGTGCTCTAAGAAGCAAGATAGCAGTTGTCCTCCCTCAAATTTTATCAATTGAGGGATAATCTGTTTGTGATCGTACTGATGATAGACTTTGGTAGGACTATAATAAGTGCAACATCTGAATCCCAGTAGTGGAATACAATCTATATATGTCCTCATTATCATATGCTAGATGTGCCACCAGGGACAGGTCCACCTAACCATGGCTCCCATCCACTTGACCCAGCCATTGAATGTCAGCATCCTCACCTTGTAAGGTGTAGCCTCTCTACATATCGCTATGAAGTGCATACCTCTTTGGGTCACCCACTGATGGTACTGAGATCCCTAACTTCTCCTGAAGCTAGATCTGTAAAAGAAAAAAATAAAACAAAAGGAAAGCTCACTTAGTTAAAAACCTTACAGAAGGTTGCTTAGGTAAACAATTAGAGTGACCTACTGAGTTGAAAACCCAAGGGGGCAGTTAGGCAAAAGTAAAGGTCTAAGGTAAAATCAATAACCTAATAAGCCAAAAACCTCACAAGAGGTGACTCATGCAAAAATTAAGGCAAAAACATAACTTTTTTAAATTGAAAACATGCAGAGATGGCTTATAATTCATACACATAGCAGAAGCAGACTACCATTAAGGCATCCGGACTAACCCCGCCTTACTCTATCCAACCTTAGAATTGTCTCTACCATGATCATTAGAAAAAGGGTCCGACCCTGCTCCATCTGGTCTATCATTAAGCTAATTAGTAAATCTCTATGGTTAGATGAGTCAATAAATAGAAACTATGTTAGCAATTTAAATCCTGCTACCCTCAACTATGAAGGGGTGGTCACCAACTTGTTGTCATATAGTCAAAAGAGAGTAGTAAGATCTACATAGCTCTTTGTAATCAATAGTGACCTCACTATCATAGGGTTAATGTCAAACACCTTGATCAAATATGAGACCACCTCTCTAGTAGGTGCCCGAACTATTGGCATCATCATAATGCTATATGTGACTCCAAGGATAGTAGTAAACTCTGAGTACATCAAACACAACTCCATGTATCCAAATCGGAAGACATGAGCTACTAGATCTCAAAACCATACAACAACATGCAAAAAAGTAGTGTTAATGGAGACTTGCTAAAACATCTTCAAATACTAGAGTCCAAATTCACTCAATAGACTCCACTAAATGTCACCCCACTGGCGAGAAAGGGTACAAAAAGAAGAAAGTGATTGTTGAGTCATAATATATTCCTAAATAAAAGAACAAATGAGTTATGTTTTGATAGAGAAGCATAATACATATTATTCTTATAGAAGAATAACAACAAGCATTTTGGGTTTCACTATTAAATCCAAAAGATACAAAGTTTAAGCAATTGATAGTTTGTAGTGTTTGCACACCATAGCCCGAGTGTACTAGACCTTCATGTTAGGCTATGTTGCTCTATCTTATGCTCTAATATAGAAGCTACAAAGTTTTGACACCATACATATAGAATCTAACATTGTGTTTACCCTAGGTGTCATCATCTCCTGATTGCTCCTCATCTAGACTAGGACTGTTAGAGGCCTCAATGTTGTAATGCTCCAAACAGGTTATCAGTCGAGCAATCTCTATACCCATTTACTTGATCATCCAAGCATAGAAATCTCACTTTAAGGACTGACTCATTTGCATTAACATAAATATATAAGCATATAGGTCATGCATCCATGCCTAAACATCATGATCATAATCATAATAGGTGCTTACCTAGACATCCTACATCTTAGAGCTATGGTAGTAGTGCAGTCCCATCAACAACCTCGTAGCGTTAGCCATGGCATCCTAAGGCACCTACATAGGTCAAATACATGTCAGATCAGTAGAAGCAGCATCATACTAATACACTCCATATACTCATATGAGTGGTGTTTGATGGCTCAAACTTAATCTCATCCCTCATCAGTATCAGGAAGGATGTCTCATACAAATGGTTGAGCTCATCATAAGTATAGATCAGTGGGTTCTAAGGCCACATCAACTGACCTTCAATGAAGCTCTGTAGATGCTCATATCTGGGAGGCATATCTGGAGTATGGAGCTCAGGGCTTGGGTCTTGGTAGTATCACTCTAATCAACATTAATCATCTAGCCTGAGCATCAGACTCCTAGTGGTAAAATTAGGTTACAAGCCTCAACATGAGCACTCTGATTAGCATTGATCATCTATGCCAAATATGGACCTCCCAATTGCAAGCCTTAATATAAGCACTTTGATCAGCATTAATCATCTCACCTAAGCATCGGCCTCCCAAGGGCAGAAGTAGGTTACAAGCCTCAACACGAACATCATCTGATTAAGCATAGATCATCTTGGTTGAGTACCGGGCTCCTAAGGAATTTTCCTCAATGGAGTTGCAAGTTTTAACCCATACATCGGGCTCGTAATGCTAAAATTGGGATATCAATCTTAATATCTTCAATAGATCATATTTCCTTCCTAGTGAAGTTGCAAGCCTCAGCATGAGCACCTTAATGGAGTTTTCTATAGTTGATCATTTCATATCCCTAGCAGATCCTAATTTCCCTCATGACGCTGCAACCCTTAGTACAAGCATTTTGTAAGCCTCAGCATGAGCATTTGACCTTACATGAGCATCGATCAAGTATTCTTCTTTTTTTTTGGTGAAAAGTCATATTGTGATTAGGTCTCATTTTGATAATTTTTGTCTATATCACCTTAAAATGGTCCTAATCAAAGGGCAAATTATTGACCTTGAGTTTTCTCCCGGGCACTATAATTTTAGGTTTTCATCAGTTCACCTAAATACAGGAACCTGATGTCAACCCTGATCTACATACATGCCTTTGAGCCTCCCCTAAGTGTTCTAGACATATGGAGCATGTTACATTTTACTTGTAAAGGGTGGAGCACATAACATGCATTTCATGATATGCATAGTACATAATACTACATGTTGCGTATGTTTTGAAAATATACACATAGCGAGTGGCCTTTTCCCATGCAAATTTAATATGCTCCATATGGTACCAAGCATTTATTCCCCAAATGATATTTGTTTGACCTATCGTGAACATCCTAATATGCTTACATTGGGCAGCACATATAGTTTAAAAATGGATCATGTTAGGCATTTGTTGTTATATACTATGCATATAACACTATGTACTATGCATATAGCTTATAATTTTCCAGAATCCCACATTGCTAATATGATTTCCCTAATCTTAGCTCCCTTACCTATAAATACAAGTCTTGTATTTATGAAAGAGAGGTCTAAAATTTGTAAAACCTACCTAAACTCTACCAAATTTTAATCTTACTTAATTAAGCACTTAATTAAGTAATTAATCTAGGATTAGAAAATAATTAATCCTACTTAAATCCCTAATCATGTTTAAAATCAAGAGGATAGAAACTAAACCTATTGTGGTGAGTTGAATGCTTATTCTCTTCTTCCCTTTCTCTTGATTTGGTTATGGGTTTATTGTTTTTGGCTTTATTTTGATGATTGGCTTCAATCATGTGTGATATAATGGATCCCAATACTTATTCATGCTTTAAATGATCTGCTATGATTGTGAAATCTGCTAAGATTTGAGTTTTGATTCATACTTTTTCCTAAAAACACATTTTTCTTCAAAACTACCTTGCATCATGTTATGCATAACATGTTATATATGCCACACATCATGCTATGTATGGCATATATAACTTCCTGATTTCCTAGAAAATGCTTATTTTCATTCATTTTTCACCTAATTTTTTATTCTCATTGAAGTTCTTAGTAGCATTAATGGCTTCACAGTAGCCCTAATGATCTGAGTTCATCATACATTGATCATATTTCATTAATTTTAGCAATCATATTTCTCAAGTTAAATACTTATTTAATTTGTTTAATTGATGTTTGATGATGCGATTGGCTTTGATTAATTGAGTTTGCTATCTCCAATTTGCATTTATATGATGTTAGTGACTCCTAATTCATTGTGTCATGATCAATTATTCATGATTTTACCATTAAATCATTTAATTCTTAATTAATGTTATTTTAATTATGTTTAATGTTATAACTTGACATGATTAGCTTGATCAGATGTTGATTTATTTTTAAGTGATACTTCACATGATCTTAGAATCTTCCAGTTTTGCTATTGATCAATTTTGCCTAAAATTGATTATTTTTCATGATTTTCATGATCCAGCTCATGTTTATTATCGTATTTTTATGATTGTTACCATTATATTCATTAGACTTTGGCTCTTGATTTATGCTTTCATATGGCACTAAATTAGTCAATCTAGTCCTAAATTTCATTTACTACTAATGATAATTTTTATTTATTTTGCATTTTCACTTATGCATTTTTGGATCATGTTGTTTGATGTTGACTTTTTCCTGAGTGGTTAAGATGTTGTGTAATGTCTTGAATTTTTGTATCAATGAAGACTATTTATAATAGAATAGGCATTATTCCCCTATTTTTTATTATGATTTAACATTAAATCTCTTGTGTATCCCCTATCTTCTTTTATCCCTTTCTCTGGGCCATTATTATTTTTCATTCATGCTACAATGCTCATTTTATCATTACCACATGATGTATGCTATACCATGTCATGCCTATGCCATGTCATCTTATATATCATGCTTATGTCATGTCATTTCATATATCATGCCTATGTCATGTCATCTCACATATCATGCTTATGTCATGTCATTTCACATGTCATACATATACCATGTTTCATGCCATGATTATCATATCATGATGCCATGTTATGATTGTTACATCATATTTACCATGCTATATCTGCTATGATTACTATCATGCTATACACCGCTTGACTAAAATGGTAAAATAAAACTTGAAACTCTTAATGAATAAATCTTCACCACCTAGACCCATCTCTGAAGGGTTTGACTTAGCACGCATGCTAATAGGTCAGTTAAACAAATTTCGAAACCATCTGATGATGACTCCATCTTATGACTCTTTTGAGTTCATCTTATTCCTTGAGGCAAACCCTCGAGAAGATTACATTTTAACTCCAAGCGAGCCCCTGTTCCATGCATCACAAACCTCACTCTAGGTCACGATGAAAGGCCCTTCCATACATACTATGGGAGCATGTTTCACCAATCAGTTGTCATATGGATCAAGTTGAGTTTGAATGCTTCAAGAGTATCAATGGTGGAGGAGTAGAAGTCTTGAAATTTTTAATTATACTAATGTAGATGTTGATCAAAAATATAAAATTAAGACTCGAGTTTATCAAAATGATAATCAAGACCATCAAGCCTAGATTTAAGAGTCATAAATTATTATGTAAGAAGATTAATAACAGAAAGAGGTGTAGAAGGACTAACAATTGGATATGAACCACCCTCACTCTGTTATTGGTGTTTATGATGAATGGCAGCCTCATGATAAGCCAAGTCATGAGGAGAACTAGTAGGTGGATGAAACATAGGTGGAGTATCATCCTCAGAATACTCAACATCGAAAGGAATAGGTACACTCATGTCATGATAAATTTCTACAACCTTAGTATCATAAAGAGCAATAATATCATTTGACAAGTCATTCACCAAAATATGCTTAAGATGCCTCTTAATATATTGCTTATGGGTGGAGTAGACACCTAACCTATTAGACTCAAGAAGCAATGCATGTTCAATGAAAGAGAGGTCCAAACTTTGGCCAGGAAGACTAGGGGATAGAGCATTCAAAGGAATCCATTTAAGAGCATGATACAAATATAGAATTTAAGGACTATAGAGCACTAAATGACCAGGATTATTAGTGTCACCGACTTCAATAAATTGCTCCTGAAGCCGACAACCCATTTGAATATGGGAGCCAGTAACCATGGTATGGAGAAATAACAAATCAAGCTTGGTTATGGTATAATTGTAGTTAGTCCTCCTAAATAGTGAATAAGAAATGACGCGATGATAGTAAAATAGAGCCAGAGATTTAAAATAGGATGCTTTAAGTCTAGAGGCACAAAAAGGTATGTTCAAGGCAATGTCTTTCCAAAAAGCATTGTTGTCAAAATTAACAAATTTGGCACTTTGAATACTATATAAATGGAAATTAAATAACTTATCAAACTAATTTTTGGAAAGTTCATAAGGCCTACAAAATATTTTGAAAGTACAAGAATATTTGGATTTATGTGTATGTAGCTTAAAAGTGTAGAGAAATTCTAGAGTGAGGCTATCAATGCATTGGTTATCTAAGAATGCAAGAGTGGACCAACCAAAATTTGATAAATAATGCCTAACCTCATCCTCAATTCCTATAGAATGGATAGTAGTAGCACAAGTAAAACAACATGGAGTACAATGCTTACTGTCATATCCTCACATTTAGCACATTGTATTGATAATGTATGTGATGTGTTTTAGATTATATGTGAGTATGAATGAGATTAAATATGTAATTGTGTGATATGTGCAAATGATATGGAAGTTAAATGGCATGCTAATTGAAATGAGTTCTAAAATTTATATGATAATAATTGGCAGAATTATTGAATAAGAAATGTGATGAATATAAAATGCGTATAATGTTGAGATTGAGATTTAGTAATTACATGGAAATTTGTAAATGTCTGAATAGTATTTTTATACATGTCATATAATAATTGCTAAGAATATTTAATATATAGATATGTGTGACGCACCCTAATTTTGGACCGTCTTGACTCGGATCAAATCCGGGATGATTCAGGACCATTTCGGGTTGGTCTTGGGCCACTCCAGGTTGATTCGGATCATTCCGGGCCGTTCTGGGCCAATTCTGGCCCATTTTGGGGGTGTCACCCGCCACATATTTACAAACATACGCGATCGCGTATGTTTGTGACACGCCGCATATGTTAGGATACGCGATCGCGTATGTCTCTAGGGCAGATTTTTTAAAAGCTTTGGAACTCCATTCTGTACGGGGTTGGCACTTTTAGGGTTTCGGACTTTGACCTACGGGATTTCTTAACCGTCAAGAGACTAAAAACGGGATTAATTCTTCCTAACCTAATTTTGATAATTCTAAGCAATTAGGGCTAAAAAATCAACAAAATCACTTAGACTTAAGCGATTTTATTCCCTAAAACTTGGAATCGGACTATTCTTTCTTCTATTACACTCGGATCAAAGGAGAATCTACGAGAGGTTAGTAAATCCATCGCTTTTTATGATTTTTATGTATTTTTTCATGATATCCATGCATAATTCTATTGAAAATTGATTTTGTTTATTGTTTTACGTATGGTTTTCTCGTATTTTGATATTTTGTGCATGTTTTATTTTCCGTGAACATGTGCGATCGCGTATGATCATCTCAATATCATATGCGATCGCATATAATCTTGTGCGATCGCGTATGTTAATTTCAATAACATGTGCGATCGCGTGTGTTTTAAAAATGTTATTTTGATTTCTTTTGATTGCCTAATGATCTGTGTTATGTTTTAAGCCCGCGTATGTGATTTTCTCATTGTTTACCTTGATCACATATAATCTTGCATGATCGTGTATGTTAATTTCAATAACATACGCGATCGTGTATGTTTCCAAGTATTGTTTATTTTTTATGATTTCCGCATTTTTGCCGTATTATTTTAAGCCTATCCGCGTGATTTGCATATCAAAACCATGAGTTTTGTAGCTTGAATGATGGATCTAAATGTCTAATAATGTACTCATGTGATTTAGATGTTTAATGGCGTATTTGTGTGATTTTGTTTGAGTTTTATGATCTGAGCATATGTTTTATACCCCGTGCACATGTTTTTACGCCCTGCGCATATGATCATACGCGATCGCATATGATCATCTCAATA